>LDKF01000403.1:50832-74338 GCA_001026735.1 Rotylenchulus reniformis | reverse complement strand
AAATCAAAAAATTGGACCTAGCAAAAATTTTCAACTTGAGACCCCAAATTTTTTTTCGCCCATATGATAGAGCATAAAATTTGCCTACGGAATGGTTTTTACACCATAGGTTTTCATCAAGTTTGAAGCGAGATATAGGCCGAGAAGTGAGATAGAGGGGGTTTTCATTATTACTAAGCTGAATGGCGAAGTTATGTTAAATATTTTTTCTGACTGTTCTCATTTTTATGTGATTTTTTCTTCTATTTTTCGTTGGTATTAAAAAACTTTTCTACTTTCTATACATACAAAATACAAAATCTCTATATCTTGTAATATCTATATCTTAATATATCTTGTAACAAATTGTCAAACCATCAGCCACAAAAATCCGTTACTAACAATTAATTTTAAATTATATAATTTAAAATATGATCAATTTTTATTGTGAAATTTTTTGTAGTATTTTTACTTTCAAAATTTGCGTATCTACTAGGAACCAAGCAATTATTTTAAAAATTGAAATTTTTTCCTTTGAAGCTAAGCTTTCAATTTTTTGGATGCGTTACAAAATTTTATGATTAACGGCTAAAATAGCAAAAAAAGATATGTAATGCCATTAAACATTAGACTTTTAATTAATGATATAAGCAGTCGAGTTTCAAACCCTAGAACAATAATCACTCGAAACAAAACCGAAAAATTTTTATTGGGTCCTTTTTAGGCCAAAATTCCTCAATAAAATGCAAATAAAAACAGGTTAAAAAGTATCCTCAATAAAAATACAAATAAAAAACAGGTTAAAAATATTTTATCTTTTTTTGGCGATTAGGAATTATATTGATGTGTCCCAAGGTTTTTAGCGACTAAAAGTATATTTATAATTTTATTTTTTCATTTAAAAATAGATTAATAATTATCAGTTTGAACTTTTCCGTATGCTCAATTTTATTATCAATTGTACATATTAATGTCTTCCTTAATTTTATCACGTCGATTTTTTATGGGTTGAATTTTTTTTTGAAAATTTTAATTATAATAGGGAAAAAATGGGTTGCAATTGTGATTTTTTTCTGTGCTAAAAAAATTCCCCAAAGTGGGGGTTAAAAGTAGGGTTGCGACGGGGACCCCGTCCCCGTCCCCGTTCCCGTGGAATTTTCGTCCCCGTGTCCCCGCGACCCGTCCCTGCGGGGACCCCGCGGGGACAAAAATAGACCCCTAAGAATGGCCTTTTTGAAAAAATTGACATTTTTTGACAAAATTATAAAATTATTGGTGAAAAATTGGTGAAAATTTTTATTCAATTACAACCGATGCATGGAGGCAGCCTACCAAAACATCTTCTTTATTAAGGTCCTCAATAAAAATAAAAACATAGATGTAATCAATTATGATGAAATTTTAATTATCACTCTCCATTCGGTCAATAATTTTATTCCTTTTAATTCCATAAAAATGATTAATTTTCTTAAGAAAAAGCAATAATTTTTCAATTTTCTCCGGCGGCCCCTATCGGGGCCGCCGCCCTCCTTCCGTAAAATAATTTTTCTTTCAAAAAAAGAAAATAAGGTCCGCGAATAATAGAGATTTTTGACTCTTGCAATGAGAATTCATCATATTTGCATCATTTTTACTTAAAATTTTTTTATTTAAATTAGTCACAAAGAGATTTACAAAGCTTTTCGATCGAATCTCTCTGGAGAACATGCAATGCAGCAACTTTTTTTGCACTTTAATTTTGACGATTGATTTTTTGAATTTTTTGAAAAGTATCGAATATCGGTATCGAGTATCGGAATATCGGTACCCAGTATCGGTATCGGGTCCAAATATCGGTATCGATATCGAGTATCGGGAAATTTGAGGTATCGAACATCCCTACTTACTAGAGAAGCATTTGATCAAAGAATAATATTTTTGGCGGAAGGACCTTCGAAGGCAATACATTCACGGGTCACATCACTGGCTACTAACACAACACTTCAAATGGCCACCCTTTTTAGACCCGCGATTTGCTTACGATGAGTCAATTTGGTCTAAAAATTTATGGTCAATAATTGAAACAGAACTTATTGATTTTGCCAGAAATGGTAAAAAAAGGTAGTTGATCAGATTCTGGTGATTAAAGCACACATGGACACACTGTTGCTGGCACCTCAGATAGAAATGGACCCTGATGATATCGAAGAAAAAGATGATTTTGAATCCGAATAATTGTTCAGCAATAATAATATTTAAATCAGAATATTTTATATAATAAAAACTTTTAAATTATGTAACATTTTTTCAATTTATTTTAAATTTATATCAACTTTTCTCAAAAAATTTTCAATGTCAAAAAGACTTAGAAAAAATCCAGTCCCCGCGGGGACCCCGCGGGGACCCCGCAAAAAATCTGTCCCCGTCCCCGCGGGGACGGGGAGAGCCTCGGTCATTCCCCGTCCCCGCGGATCGTGTCCCCGCGGGGAATTCCGCAACCCTANTACATTAACTCAGAAACTTATAAGAAAACCCGAAAGATTGTATTTTTGCATAAAAGGGACGATTCTATAGTTTAGCGCACAAGTATAATAGATTGGTCGATATGTTAACATTACGAAATGAGTCATTCGCAAAAAGTATCAAAATTGAGCTACGCAAAATATATCAAAATGGGCGTTCCACAAATTATATGTATATTGAGTATATAGAAAAAACTCAAGATGCGAATTTTCAGCAATTTAATGACATCCCAGATTATTATTGATATTTTTAATACATTTTATTGTATATTGTAATTTTTATTGTATAGACCAAAATTCCGAAGGACTACCCAAAAATTAATATTAATTTATAATTTTTTAAATTTTAATCTCATAAGCCAAATATTTCCACTCTAAATGTTCTCTTTTAATATTTGAGCTTTTTATTTATGTTCAAATTTTTTATTAAACTTCAAATTTAGTTTTGTTGCTTTGATTTTTTAGTTTTGATTTTTTGTTTTATTGCTTCTTTTTATGGCTCAAAAACATCGAGATGGTAGACTTTTTTTGGCTTAAAATGATTATTAATTAATAATCCACCTGAAATTCTGGGCCGAAATAAAAAATCTGGCCAAAAATAATTATATAATAAATCTATAGCTATAGCTATGGGATATACAAAGTATCGAAGTGGTTTGGTAGTATCAAATTGAATATACTTAATGATAAATCCTATTCCAATCCACAGCAATGACGGCCTGAGCCGGGAAAAATATCTTTAGACTGTTATAACTCATATATTTTCCAATAATTGATACATAAAAAGAAAAAGGTAGAGGAAATCCAAATAATGTACAAACAATGCCGCAAATTATTTGATTAATAAATAAAATTTCTAACGAGTATCATTTTAATCTGGTAGGAGGTGCCATAATGGTCGTTAAATTTTTGTGGATAGGGTATCTGTTAAGTTTAAATAATGTACGAGCAATGACGCAATTAATGAAGCTATCGTATAATTTTTCAGAAATATTAATTTTTTGGGTTATACTAAGAAAAAATATAAATAAAAAAATTAACTAAAATTATCTATTCACAAAATTTCAAAAAAATATTCAAAAATGCTATTTTAAATAACTTTTTTGATTTTGAATTAATTATTACGAATTGGTTTTATTTTTTAGATGAATCTCATAGAAAAGACAAGAAAAGTTAGAATTAGATTTAAATTTCAAAATTCCTTTTCAATAAATAATTTTTTGTCACTTTTAGAACAACGTACATTCAATAATTTTATGGACCTATTTGGCGGTTTTTTAACGTCCTAGCACCCTGCCAAACATTTGCTGAGGGATCTCACCAAAACGCTATTTGGGCTAAAAGTGCGTATTTATGTATGAAGAAATGACAGAGGAACAATGTAAAAAAATTGTTCGATTGTTAATTATTGTTCCTTTAATTCATTCATAAATGATTCTTAACACCTCTTCATTCTTAATTTTTCTAATGTAAAATATTTATATAGTTAAAAAATTAGGATTGAGATACAATTATAACAAAATAGATCCCAATAGCGAGGAAATTCGTGCACTTGGTCTTGAGTCTATGTTCGAAATTTATATCAAGAAAAGTGTTTTTTTAGTTAAAATCAAAATACAATATGCGGACTATATACATAGGTATGCCAAATATGTTTTCAAATCCAAATTATTTTAAAATCATCTTGTATTTTCATCGTCTTGTTTATTCCTCTTCACCGGTTTCTTTCCGCTTTCATGCGTTGATAAAGTGGCAAAAACCAAACTCTGTGCATTATCTGCCAGAATTGCAGTCATGGGTGGTTTGGCATGTGGGATCACGTTTGATACGAGCGACATCACTAAAACATTCACAATTGATGATCAACAATTCCATTATTCTGGCTAATGAATGAGTTTGAAAAAAAATATGAGAAGAACTTTGGTCATTATTTCCGGTTAAAAAATGAACTTACTTGCCGACATTGAACACATAGGCTAATAGAACAACAACAAGCATGGCAAAGATGGAGTACAACTTCATAATGCAAAGTGTTTGGTAATAACTATAACTGGAAAAAGATTGATTGATTGGTTTCATTTAAAATAACAAGTAAAATTAAAAAATAATTCGTTTTTTGACAATTAACTCGAGATGAATCATAGTTGATTACTAGGGCTGGGATAGTTATTTCAGATCTATTCTCGTATGTATTATCATCTATCACGGTGTCATGTGTGGCGGGCTCCCTCATTCTACCGAATAATTGTTCTATTAATTAAATTTCAAAAATTGGTTAAATCCACATAAATTAATTTGATTTGAAAATTTTGAAATTTTTTTTTGATAATCCTTTACTCAAAAAAAGTTAAGTCAAAGAAATTAATGGTGCAGGACTTTTGCCACACCCTGTATTTTCATATATTAACTAAAAATAAATACAGAGAATGTATTTTTAAAAAATTATAACCTCCATTTCTTCAAATTTAAACAACCCTTGAATTAATTCCAAAAAATCTGAATTTAGTAGCAATAGATGAGGTGGTGAGGAATAAAATTGTAATCAAAAATTAAATGACTATAATGATAGAAAAATTAAAACGGGAAATTTAGAACAGTGATTCCATCTAACAATTTTAAATTAGGATAAGAAAACTAAAAACATAATAACAAATATTTTTTGTCCCGATGTCATCTCTCGTGAAGCTCACGATACATGGTGTGAAAATGACGTCAAATTCCAATTCCCAACTAAATTCCAAATAAATTCACAATTCATTTACATCTCTGAGTTTAAGTATATCAGGCTCAGGACAATTTTAAAAAATCAACCAAAAAAATTTTCAGAGGGGGGATCACCCCAGCCCTTGTGGGAGGGGATCTTCGGGGTAGCCGGAGAAAATTTTGAGAATTTGGTTTTTTCCCTTTTTTAATCACGTAATAGTGTCACGTAACGGTAGGCGGGGGTACATGTATAACGTATTAATTTTCACTTATTGAATTGGGCCAAAAATGGTTAAGCTAAAAAATGAAATGAAATAAATAACCAATTTTTTATTAAATTTAAAAAAACCAATAAATAACCAAATTTTTTTTATTATTTTTTTAATAAAATAATTCTTTAATAATAGTAAGGGAATTATTATTATTATATATATACCGACACCGAAAACCGAAAAACCCAACCGAAAAAACCGACATCTGCTCTCTAATATTAACTAACGTAACATGTTTCCGCGTCATAAAATCGAGGAGCTAAAAAAGAATTGAAATTAACAGGGTTCTTTTACGTTGATTATATAAAGTTAAGGACCAAAAAGTATTTAGATCTTTTTATCGTTTTCGCTGACTAAAAGGTACAAAAATCTAACCAGAAAATTTGTAATTATACACATAAAAAATAAAAAATTACTATTTTTTAATTCAACAAATATTTGCTTAAAATTGACGCGATGGGAAGCTCAAGAATAAAATTAAAGCAAAAGATGAAATAATATACATTTCTTAAGAAAATTAGCACTAAAATTTTGTAGTGAAACGAGTTAGATTAAAGAGATTTCGATTTACAACGTAGCTTTGGTCAAAAGCTAAATTTTGGTAGCTTTCAAATTTACTTTTACAGCTATAGTTTTTAGAGTTTAACTTACATATACAATTTATGGACAATTCACAACCTATAAAAATTGTGATTTTTTTATATGAATAATCAATTATATCTTTAACCATAAAATACAAATGGGCGTTCATCCAAGGATTGAAATAAACTAATAAGTTTTTTTTAAAAAAAGTGATGGCGGAATCAATTAGTTACTATGTTAATAAGGTTTTTTTTAATTTCACTTTTCAAATTCATAAGGTTCCTACTTTTACCTATAGCTCAGCCATTTGTAAGTTTAATTATTAGTCCAAAAAATTGACTTCTCCATTTGATGTTATATTTTGTGAATAAATCATTGGAGGGCCCTAAATAGGAGAAAATTAAAAATTCAATGGGTTGCAAATTTGGAACATTTTTCAGAAATAACTAAATAAGTGACTAGTTTAATCTTATCTGACCCAAGCTCATTATTAAATTGAATAGCTATTGCATTATAGTAATGTAATCATTCGTAAAGAAAATGGACAGAGAATTATGGAATTTTAGATTTTTTGCTTTGGTGGGAGCTTTAGAATCAATTTTCTCAAAAATTTCTGGATCAATTTTGTCAAATAATATATCTTATTCTATCTAATAGAAGGCTCAGGCCTTATATTTTCAACCACCGGTGAGGGAGGCCTTATATTAGGGGAGAGCCTTATACTGTATTTATTTTTCAAATACTGATTGACAAATAATTTTTTATTTTCAAAATTCAAGCTATCCATCATTTAAATTATATCAATTATTCATTATTATCAGATCTGTGTGTAAAATTAAAAATGAGACAACATAGATAGAATTTCATAAAAAAATTTAATGAATTAAATTTAGAAAAAAGGCGATAGTTAATTCATGCTAGGCTAGAAAGAAATCCAATTTTGATAACATATTCAGTCGAAATGGGGGCTTTATATAATAGAAAGCTTTATAATAGAGTAAAACTGTTAAATTTTTCAAAAAGGCCTAATAATGGAGGCCTTATATTGGAGGAAGGTTTTATTATAGAGAGAATACTAAAATAATAAATATTGCAAATTGATCATACCAATACCAATATCCCAATTTTAAATATGGAATTAAGCGCTTATTATGAATTATATTTGGATAAATTTTTATAAAATGTATTTTAAATTAGTAATTAGTATCAAGAGAACAAAAATAAGATTTATATGATAGTTGTGAGAGCTAATCGAAGCTTCATGCAAAAAAATATATCACCATATATAGAAAAACAGTGATGCATATTTTTTGTAAAAAAAATAGGGATAAATATATAAAATAATTTTTCAATGATTATTTATTTCTTGAGATATTCTAATATGCTGAAATATGCTGATAGCACTATGGTTCAACCTTCAACATACGCCCTATATGTATTTTGCCGTTTTTTTTAAATTTTGGAATTTTGATCAAAAAATAATCATTTTTCTTATGAAAATGATCTAAATCAGGGTTCGCAGCTAACGCGTCTGGCGTCTCTCTTATCACACACTGTAGTGATAAGTGATAAGGGAGGATCTCTCACCGGGCAGAGACAGAGAATTCATGTGGAAGAAATTGGAAAGGCGTACTTTTAACAGACAACGATATCACAGCCTGTTAAAAGTACGCCTTTCCATTTTCTTCCACATTAGATCATCACACATTCGATTCTAAATTCTCAAAAAATTTCTACTGCAGCCTCTATCGGGCCGTCACTCATTAATGGATTGAAATTTCCTCATAAAAATATTCCTAAGCAAAAAATGGTCAAATTTCTAAAGAAAAACTGTAAATATTCAAAATTTTCTCCGGCGGCATGCACCCCTCACGAGAAGATGAAATGTACAGTGCTATGTGGCCAGTCATACTTTTTTGTTAGACTTGTTAGACCGAAAGTATAAAAAGCAAAGTTGTGCATTGATTCGAATATTATCTTAAATTTTTCGAAATTCGGCCAAAAAGTTCGAAATTTTCCCGAAATACCGAAAATCAAAGTTTTTTTCAATACCGAAAATCAGTTTTTGGGAAAATTTCGAACTTTTTGTTCCAATTTCGAAAAACTAATAATTCCATCAGATTGAGCATAAAATTCTGAACAATTTTGCGTTTTATACTTTTGGTCTAACAAGTCTAACAAAAAAGTTTTCTTTTGTTTGTGGTGATATTTTTGACTTGGTGGTATTTGGAATGGTAGCCTAGCCCTCGACAAAAGTGAATATTTGGCGCCAGTTTCCCGATTCAAATTGTGACATTTCCTCCCCGTATTGTTTTAAGTTTCTCTCCCACCCATCCTTTGTATTTATTTCCTATTATTAGAATGACTCAGCTTAGCCTTTCTTAGAAATTGATGCCAAAACTCTTGAAAAAAAGCTTATAAATATTTTACCGCCAATTTTATTTCTATTTTTGTTCAAAGTGAAGGGTTTTTAAAATCTAATATTTGTTTTTATATTCTATTCTGTGGCATATCTTTTGACCCAAAAAACTAATCAACCCCCTAGTACATAATTTTAAACATTTTGAGGATTCTCGGATTCATCGTGTTCATTATTAAAGGTAATTAAATATAAATAGTATGGCTTAGCATTTATTTGATGAGTTATAAACGTAATATTGTTAATTGCATTGTTTCAATCGTGCTGAGTCGTTGCCAGTGTTTTGCTCGATCCTCTCGATCATTATACAGTTGATCTGATCCATGAGCTGATCTGATCTGATCCAAGGTCCCGAATCAGATAAGGATTATATCATTTTTAAAACTTCTGGATCAGGATCAGAGATCATGTTTTGGATCCTTTTGCATTTGATCCAAACAGAGAATTTTCGTCAAAATTTAGCTTAAGCAAAAAATTGACCAATTTTCGTAAGTAAGAAATTGAATAAAAAGGTGGGAGATTTCTCCGGCGATCGCCAAACTATTTTTTTTATTTGTGTCGTCGACTCTCTGGTGTCCCAGGGGCGTACGGATCTAAGATTTTTTATTTCGAAATCGACCCAAAAGTTATTTTTTAAATTCGATAGTTTAGAAAACAAAAATAAACGATTTTATAGTATAAACGATCGATTTTTTAGTTTATTAATCTTATTGCCGGTCTTGTTTTATTTCCTTTTAAAAGCTATAAATTTTCACAAAATAGGGTCAAAAAATAAGGAAAAATATTATGGGTTGCAAATATGATATTCCGGGAAGTTACTAAATAGCCGCACTGACCCAGAACTTTTCATAGCGAAAATTCAATACATCTCTTATTTTATAGGTCTAGACCAGTGTTTCCGATGAACTTCATTTTTCAAAATGATCTGATCCTGAAGGTTGGATCATCAAAAATGATCTGATCTGATCTGATCCGACTCCTTGGATCAGGAACAGATCAGATCATCAGAATCATGATCCAAAATTTTTTTCTGTTTTCCATGAAAATTGTTTGATTTTAAAATTGTTTTTTTTCTTTTACCGTTGATCCATCCATAACCGAGATAAATGCTTATGTTTTTTGCTCATTTCCCCCCAAAATTTTAAAATCCTTTTCTCTTAACCAAAGAAAAACCAAGCCTTACGAATTAAAATAATATATTATTTGAATCATTCTTTTATCACGAATATCAAATATGAAATAATTTCATTCAATGTGCAACTCATAAAAAAAGAATATGGAAAATTACAATGTCCAAGAAAAATTTTTACTTTAAAATATTCGGGTGGCAAGAAGTATCAAGTAGTTTATCTTACCTAATCTAAATTACTAAAGGCAAAATGACTAAATAATACTGATAAAATGAATAATAATTAAAATAAACTGAAAAAAATACAAAACTATCAAAAAATACTATCAAAATTTAAAAATTAGATCGTTTAGAAAATTCCAGAATTGGATTGGTCCTTCGAGAGAACTAAATTTTTGCAACATGGAATCTTGGACTTTAGAGAATTTTTATTTAGTTTGCTTTCAATGGTTACTTTTATATCGAATGGGCCGCAATCGAAAATATTGGCACACCGATTGATGGCTAGGGAGGGTTCTGAATTAGTCGCTACAAAAAAAATAAAATACCAAAAATTAATCCGAATCGTTTTCTAGATTTAAATTGATTAAATAGAAGCAGTGTTCGAAATTACTCGAAAATATTAATATCCCGTGGTTCTGCTGAAACTGATCAAACCCATGCGTTAAATGGGGATTAAACAAAAGAACAAAACCATACTCAATATAATAAGGTTGAATGGACAACATTGGTGCTTCCAGTCAGTCCTTGACAGGTGTGCGGAAGGAAGTGGGCCCTTCGTCTCTAATGGTAACATTATAGAACTTATCAGCGACCATTGCCAAATCCGCGACAAGACAATGTCGGAGATGGTACCAGTAAGAGGAGTGGTCGAAGTAGTCAGTTTGTTGGTATTGTTCCAGGATTGTTCCAGGTGAAGCACTTCTGCTGTGAAGAGGTAATCGATGCGGAAGGGCAACTAATCGAAGAAAAGAGAGAATTACATTGATATATCAGAATTTTAAAATGAAAATCGATGTGGAGATCTGTAAAGTACCCTTTATTCGTCTCTTATTGATATAAGGGGCGGTCAAATTTTCATAGAGTGTTCTCCTGATTTTTTTTCAAAGGGCACGGATTTTTTCAAGGAATTTCGAGGCCGAAATTTATCACATTGAACTTATCCATATCAAATTAGAAAATAATTTTGATTTTTTTTGGTGGGAAATTAAAAAATAACCGCCAATTGGGGCGCTTAAAAACCGCCCAATGAGCCATTTGGCCGAAATCTTTTGACACTATAAAGGAAAACTTTTGACACTATAAAGGAAAACTTTTGACACTATAAAATTTATTGTTCAATCATTAATTTGCCCCTCCTCCATAGCAGAAAAACACACGCAAATCTAAGATATTTTGTTGTATTGAAAATCAATATGATTTTTAGTTTAAACTAGGGTAGGGCACGAGGGGATTTGGCAAAAATCGGGGACGGGGATTTCCGGGGATAGCTCGGTCGGGGACGGGGGTGAAAAGTCGGCCGGGGACGAGGATCGGGTTTTTCGGGGGCGGGGATGGTGAAAAATTTCTGTCTTTTTTTCCGAAAATTTTTTTTCAAAAATTTTTATGAGTGTTATATATCAAAAAATTTTCAAAGCTTTATTTAAAAAATGAGCATTTTTTGGATGAAGAAATTTCACAATGGGAGATGGCGGCGGTCCCCCGATAGGTACCGCCGCCCAGGGCCCTTCATTTCACATAAAAGAAGAAAAATGTTCATTTCACAGATATTTCTTCAAGACTTTGGCTATTTTGTTATATAAAGTACAAGCAGAGGACCCCATCAAAAATTTAAAATAAAAAATTGATCAACTCATCCGGAGCTGGTATCATAAGATCGTGGTTATCTGACCTGGTTATATGCCCGGATTAAGTTACCATGATCCACACGTTACCATGCCCAAACCAGCATTATAGGAGATTATGGTAAGTGAACCATGATGGTTATGGGTATCCTACCATCATTTTTAATTTTTTTTCCACGTGCTTTAAGCGCGGGTCATATATCAACTGAAAATGCACAATTTCCTCATCTCGAGAGTTATAATGTTGCAACATGTTCTTTTGGCGCCATATTGGGTCCGTTTACTGGTTGCGCATCAGGCAGTATCTTCAATCAATCAATCAATCATTTATTCATATAAAATAATCAACGAAGGGGTGACCACTTACACGTTGATTTTTGATAGAATTTTGTAAGGCGACAATAGCAGGCCCTTTTTTGTTCTATTTTTGGTTTTTTTTCTTAATCTTTTCTATGAAGCTGTATGGTGATGTAGATTCAATTATATCATTATTTATTTTTGAGAGAAATGCTGATGTCCTGTTTATAAATGAATGGGAAACCTTAGAATTTTGAGGCTTTATTAAAATTTTTCTACGTAAATTCATTGTTCCTTTGCCTAACCTAGAAAATAGGTTAGGATTTAAGTCAGTATATCCATTTATTATTTTGTGGGCCATTACAAGATCGAAAATCTTCCTACGTTCTTCTAATGTGGATAGCTCAAAAATGTCTAGTCTTTTTGAGTATGGGGCATAAGGTAGACGATATTTTGTAAACGCTATTTTTGTAAAGTACTTTTGGCATTTTTCTAATCTTTTAATATCTTTTTGGTATTTAGGATTCCAAATTTCAGGTGAATATTCAAGTAATGGGCGAACATATGTTACATATACTCTGCACCAAGTTTTTATGCTTTTAGTTTTGAGGATTTTGAATAAAGTCCGCATCCTAAGGAATGCTGACTTAGTAATTTTTGTATAATGTTCAGAAAAAGTTAGTTTGTGATCAATTATTATTCCTAAATCTCTTATCGACTCAACTTCATTGATGGTTATATTATTTAATTTGTATTGCTCTTTGGTATTATTTTTCCCCAAAAACATTGCAAAAGTTTTATGGGGATTTATAGGAAGTCCCCATATTTTTGACCAATTTTGGATTTCAATTATTGCCCTATTTAATTTTTGGCGTTGGATTTTATTTTTATGTATGGTATAAATTTTTAGATCATCGGCAAAAAGTTTAATTTTTATTTCAGGGGGAATTTTGTCAGGTAAATCATTGATATATATAATGAACAATAAAGGTCCTAAGACTGAACCTTGAGGCACACCGGATTTTATAGGTAATTTCTTTGAATATGACTCTTGTATTCTTACTTTGAAAGTTCGATCTTTTAGAAAATCTCTTATCCATTCCAATAATTTTCCTCGAATACCAATTTTGAAAAGTTTTTATAAAAGAAAATGGTGTGGGATTGAATCAAATGCCTTTTGAAAGTCTATATATAAACAATCTATATTAAATTTGCCATAAATAGCATCATACCAGTCCTCTATTACAGTTATAAGTTGGGTAGTTGTTGAGCGATTTTTTATAAAGCCAAATTGGTGTTCTGAAACAAGTTTGTATTTTTGTAGAAAACTGGATATATTTTTTGCTAAAATAGATTCCATTATTCTGCATAAACAGCATGTTAATGAGATAGGTCTGTAATTTTCTGGGTTAGTCTTGTCCCCTTTCTTAAAAATAGGAATTACTATAGATTCCTTCCAAATGGAGGGTAGTTTGGATTGGTCAAGGGAAGCCCGGAAAAGTTCTGTAATGGTAGGGGCTAATGAAGAATTACAGTTTTTTAAGAGTTATAACTTATGCCATCTGGAGACGTACTCTCCTTATCTGGTAATTTTTGAAGAGTTTGCATAATTTCAGCAGCATTAAATTCTATGTCACATAATGTTGGTATATTGTCAGTAATGGAAAAGTTATGACTTAAATTTTGGTTGGTATTCGAAAAAGATTTTTGGAATATATTGGCAAAAATATTTGCTTTATAGATGTCCTCAGTTACATGTTGTTCATTATATATAATTACCGGGATTTGGTCCTGAATTTTCGTATGTGCTTTAATGTATATTATTTTTATTTTTGTTTAGGAACAAGTTTTCTTTTCTTGCATAGAAGTTGTTGATCTGAATTTTGATGTGAAGTGAAATACTCTTATATAAAGGTTCGTATTTTTCTTTGTTTATTTTGCATAAACGATACAATTTTGCCTTTTCTTTTATTGATGCTAATAAAGAAATTGGGTATTTGGGCTTTATCTTTGTATTTTTTAGAGTGGTGTTAGGTGGTCTATAAACTAAGCAAATCCTTAAACTGTTTTTGCCATGGAATTGTATAACTAAAACTTCGCATCCGAACTTGGTGCCAGAGAATAGTGAATATGTATCAATTTCTTTTTTAATAAAGATGCCTACTCCTCCTCCTTTTTTATTTGTTCTATTGCACATGTATATATTATAGTTTTTTAAAATTGATTCTACAAAAACAGTAAATTGATTGGCCCATGTTTCCGTAAATAATGCTAAATCAATGTTCAGACTATTTAAATATGTTGCAATTTCATAAGTTTTGTTATTAACTGACCTAATATTAGCTAAAATAGAATTTAAAAATTTTTGGTTGTTTTCATTTTTTAAATTTTTTGCTTTAGAATAAAAAAGAGCCTCGCCGTTTGATGTAAAATTTTTTGTGTTTTGGTCACCCCTAGCATATTAAGAAAGAGTGTCATTGTCACAATCAACAATGTCAGGGTGGCGAATACATTTGAATGTGGCCGGATTGGCCTTATAAGTCGGAATTTCAGCTTTGGAAATTACATGATTGGCGTAGATCACAAGATCACTGGAGGGATCCTTAGTTCGGTGGTCTTTACAAAGTGCAATGAGCCGGGATCGCTCTGCTAATTGGGCACGGGATAAAGAGGGACGGACAAAAACACCCGAAAATTTTGATGAATTTTTGATTTGTGTTTTTGCCCGGAGAAATTTATTACAGTGATGGGTTGTGGGAAAAAACTATTTTAGTCAGTCGAGGTTTCTGCCCTTTAACGCCCATTCGATAAACCTGGTCCGGTTTCGTTTCAATTCCACATATGTCCAGCAGTTCCATGACCATTTTGCTGTCGTCGGAAACCCGAACGGAGGGCACATCCGCTGCACTTTCTGGCAAGTTGGCAACCACGGCCGAGTGGCGCAGTTTGATGTCTTCGTATACGTCCTCCGGATGCGGGTTGAACATTTGTGTCTGTTGTCGAAGTGTCTGCTGCAGGAGGTCGATCATTTCCTGTTGCTGTGTGATGATGAATTTGAGCGAGTCCGGAACATTCGGGTCTTCGAGAACAGTCCTGATGTCGATTTTTACCATTTTGTTGCGTACATTGGTCAGTGGCGAAAGGTGGTTTGCAGGACGCCTGGTGGCCATGGAAATATAGAGTTTTTCCTGCTTGTCGCCTCAAATTTGGGTAATTAAACCCATAAAATTCCATATTGATTTATATGCTTCACATCCTAATGGAGTTTCGGGTCCAAAAAATGTAGTATGCAAAAATCGTCAGTGAAAAAATTTTCAAGGAAAAAATCCGACCTACGGAGTCGCTGATGAGCGAAAAAGATGAAGCGAAGAATTTTTGATACTTTGGACTCAGTTTTAAAATTGACATTTTTCATAAATTATTTTCTTAGTGAGAATGAATTTTTAATTTTCATTAACAATTAGTGAGAATGAATTTTTAATTTTCATTACCAATATGAGGTTAGATCTAACAAAATGATTGAGATAGTAATAACTAATAATCATTCCAAAAAATATTTTATTATTTTTTTGCCACCCAAAAATCCTTTATGACATTTTTATTTAACATATATGTCCTAAAATATGCCAAATAGACCTGCTGGAACATGGTCTCTATTAGCATGTTGCGCAGCTGGTCCCGTTCATCGTCCGCCAGCGGTGCCTCGCCGTCGCAGGACCAATTGGTGCGCACAAAGTTCTTCAGCGAAACCGATGCCGCATAGCGAAGATGGACGAGCAGCACGGTGTCGCATATGAACTGCAACATGACGCGCGCTAAACCTGAATAGGGACCATGAGAAATAGCATGACCAACTCAAAAAATAAAGAAAATTTGTAAAAAATAAAATAAATTTTTGGATTTTTTACAGGTTTTCCAATGAAAAATCTGGCACATTTTTAAGTATAAACGAACTATAAAATTTCTTTTTTTACAGAAAAAAACCTGTTCCAATAAAAATTTTCATAGGGGCGTCTGCAAAGAGAGGGGTCGCCAACAAGAACAAAAATTCCGGTGAAAAATTACAATTTACCTTTTTTTTGTCTTATTTCTGAAGAATTTATGGTAATTTTTAAAATTCTGACATATTTACATTTTTTGCAGAATTTCGTTTTTAAAGGAGGCCGGTAGCCCAAAAGGAGCCCGAAAAATATTTGAATCTAGAGCAATCAACAGGGAAGCCTCATTTTTACGAATAAAAAACTAAACTCCAAGTTTTTTCGAAATAAAGCTAGAAACACCGAAAATTTCAGGTACATCAACCGCAAATTTTACCCGGAAATGCCTTCAACTTCCGACCGCCTCACCGATTCCGGCACCAATGTTGCCTCCAGCAACTGGATCAATTGACCGGTCGTGTTCTGCTATTGCTGTTGAAATTGTTGGAAATTAAGAGCTTTATATCTTGTAAGAACTTACGTTATCTTGGAGACTGTTGCGCTCTTGGCTCAATTGGGTGATCAACCGTTGGACAACCGCCCGCTCAACCATTTTTTGCCGAAATTCGGCCAGCTTCTCGACCCACTAACTGTCCATACGACTTTGTGCGTGCCCTGTGCACCATCCTAGGAATACCACTTGCACTTTGGTCTTAATTTGATCTTTCAGCCTTTGTATCCCTCTCGACCACTTTCCCTTATCTAAAAATGTAACCTCTAACTTCCTTTCCCTTTGTAATGTGTGCCTCCTGGCGTTATCTCTCCCCGGTCCTATCCCTCTCATTGATCACATACACATCCTGATTTAAGTTCTCCTCTCGACCCCAATCTCTCGACCCAATCACTCAGTTTTTAGGAATTCAGTCTCCGAATCTTTTGCTCTCAACTTATTTGGCTTAACCGAATAAAGTCATTTTAATTTGAATAATGCTAAAAAGGGGATACTTTGTATGTGTCATCGAACTTGTAAATTGTCCACCCTTCCCAACCTAAACCATTCCCAACCTAAACCATCGGACAGAGCGCCCTGTGCAAACAGTTTGAGTCCGAGATGTGCCAGCTGCTTTCCACAGCCATCCAAGCTTTCTGATGGATTACCAACAGCATCCGGGTCAGAACTGTTAAGATGGACGTGGTCTACTACCTGGTCAGCGTTTTTTGGGAGGGCGGATTTTTGTAGAATCATCAAAAAATTTACAAAAATATTTTCTTACAATATTTGGGTCAATTTTTCAAATAAAATAGTAGAGTATCCAAATTATATTGGATAAAAAGTTCAAAAAATCTCTATTAATTTTTTTGATTTTTTAATGATTTTTTGATTTTTTGATTTCTGATTTGATATAAACAGAATTGGTTAGAAGTATTAAAGTAAAAATAAAATTTTAAAAGATTAATAAAAAACAATATTTCACCAAATCAAATTAATTAGCGAAAAACCCAATTATTTTTGTGCCGTGAATATAATCTCTCATAAATCGTAAATTTTATAATCATTTTGTGAAATTGAGAAATAAATTTGAAGATTAAACTCGATTTTCCAACTTTTCTGAGTAAAAACACCACAGAAAGACTTCGGAGTATTCTTCAACTCTAAATAAAATATATAAATTAAAAAATGATCAAATAGGTATTTCTTCAATAAAATCGAATTTTTAATTAATAATGTTTATTTATTTTTTTCAAATAAAAAATAATAAAAATTACTTTGATATTTCCCAATTCAATTCAATCAAAATTCTTCGTATCACAATGGACAGCATCAATTGTTAATCTGAGAATGGCAACTTTTATTTAAAACTGCTTCTTCAAGTTTTGTCAATGTCATCCGGATGTTGTCAAGTTGCTGTTTGAATTCGCAATCCTTCGATCAATTCTTAAAAATTTATTCACCAAATAATAATAATAATAATAATCGATTTTTTTTAATTTGAAAAATTCAAATATTTTCTGAGTGAATTCTAAACATTATTTTTTATTTAACCAAATCAAATCCGTAAAAAAGTTCAGATTCAATTTTATAGTTGTATAGCGACTAATTCAGCTCCTCAAATGGGGTGCCGATATTTGCGACCCATTCGATATAATTATTGAAACACAACTAAATAATTAGTGGTTTTATATCAAAAAGTGTAGAAAAGTTGGCTAAAAATAAAGATAAGCCATTGGAATGGATCAATTTGTTGCGAAATTATATTATTTTGACCATAATCTTTTACAGAAATCAAATTTCGAAAATTTTAAGGCGAAATATGGAGTCTGATGTGGTCTGAAAATTATGGCACATCTTTCTTCAAATCCACGAGTTTGTGGCTTATAATTTGGATTTTTCTATTTTATCAAACTAAGCGGTTGTTTTGTAAATTTATAACAGATACTTATAGCTATTTATAGGTTGTTTTTTCGAACATCCAAACTCAGACATTCCAGCCCTTTTTTAGGTAGCCAGTTTTTTACATATTTTTGGGAACCAAATTCAATATAATGATAGCTGCTAATGTCGGGTCGTAAATTTTGTTCAACCCACCAATCTACCTTGTGTTCCTGCACCATACTCGTGCTAGCTCATTAGTCAAACTCACCGTTGGCCATAATCATCTTGTACATCTTGCAGTCATCGAATGTTATGTTGTTCACCGGCTGGAGCTTCTTCTCCTAATCCTCCTCATGAAATTGTCTAAAACAAGTCGGATGGATATTACATTTTTCACCATTCACAGCATTGGAATTTGACCATGAGCCCTGGTCACTCCTTCGGGGAATTGCAATGATTCATGGCCACCATAACCGCAATAAATTCCAAGGGAACAATGATTATATCCAGCATTCGAATAATTAGCAATCTTTTCTATATTCAGCTCAAAGATAATGTTGTTGTTGTTCTTGTCATAGTTTCTGCCGCTGATCAAAATTATAGGGACGAAGAACCAAATGAAGATGACGGTGTTCAGGAAAATAGTCATTTGATTGTACTGTAAACGTAGTTCATGCGGAAAATACCGTATTTTCTCTAAAGAGGCTGCCAGGGGCTTTTTTAGAGAATAAGTACTGGGCTCATTAGAGAGGGTGGTCTTATCAGAGCGAATATAAAAAATTATGACTTTTTCAATATCTTGGATAAATTATATTCTGCATAATTTTTCCCTTTACACTTTTACGTTTCGCAGGGAATTATGAAAAAAGGAGAAGAAGGGAAATCGAACAGTCTGAAGAAAAATGAGCATAAAACATCGATTGAATTTTCTATAAAAATTTATTCATTGTAACCCAATTCGAGATTCTTACCCTAATATTTGTGTTATGTATTTTGGTATCAACATTATTTCTTTAGGTTTCGGGGAATATGAAAATCAGAAAATGTTTCGGAATAAGTTAAAAATGATTTTAATGAGCAATGGCTGCTGCTGATCTCGTCGTAAATACATACATACCTATGCCCGATGCTAAAATGACTGGGTGTTGAGTTTCAAATATCCTCCTATCCTTTGAAAATTGTCAATCAAAATCAATCAACAACTGTTGGTCGATTTGCGTTGATTACAAATATTTGTTTTTGCTTTATTTCCTACATTTATAAGTCGTCACAAATTTTACCATCACATGGGTTGCATCCTTTTTAAATGGCCTTGATCGACCTGTCCTTCCATCCTCTTTGATCATCTCTCATTATTACATCCTCTCCCTATAAATCCACCACAGTGTCCCACCATTGTAAATATTTTATCAATAAAATAAGTACATAAGATAAAAATATGTCCAAAAAATTATCGTCACGAATATTTAGAGACGCGGAATAGAATAAATGATCTATTATTTTGAGAAAAAGATCGCAAGAAGAAGTGAAAGATAAGGAGAATTTTTAGTTTCGAAAACTTTCTAACATCTATCAAAGTTTCACATTTTGCCATTTTTCTGTTTTCTATTTTATCATACATTTGNGAGCACATCAAATTATGTCTATGGGTTTGTATTATTAGGGCCAATAATACAGAATACAATTGTTTAGTTTAGATTATTATTTATTTATATTTTATTAGGTTATTATAGAATATTATAAATTAAAGTTGAATTTTGCTGCCAAAATGTTGAATTAACATTAATTTTTTAAATAATTTTGGCCGCGAATGGGTACATTTTGTTTAATTAATGGTCATTTCTATATTATTAATTTCCTCAATATCTAAAAATTTCTTACGCCTTGTAAAAAAGTATTTTCCAACCGATATAATCGTTTTTTTAAAGATACTTTTTTTTGGCCCCGAGATTTTAGATTATGTCATGATATCCTTTTTTAGAAACCTTGGGAGTTGTGAGCCCTGTAATAGAATAAAATGAAACAAATAAGATTAATTTTAAATCATTTACTTAATTTTAAATTATTTACTTAGGGTTAAGTAGAGTTTTCATCATCGTTTTAGATATATTGTAATTATATTTTTAATTTGGACCATCCGTTTGCATAGTTTTTGTTAAAATACTTTACTGTAATATAAAATAGAATAATTATAGAAACTTTATGGGTAATAAATAAACTGTATTCCGATATAACCACTGAACACAATTTCTAAATTAATAAAAATAGTTTTGTTAGTGTATGGCTAAAGAAGGACTGTCGAATTTTTTTTCGTTTTGTAAGTTATTCTACTAATAAATATTAATTATTTTTTATAATTCATAATTATTTTAATTATAATTTATAAATAAATTTCTAAATTATTTTTTAATGTTCATTTTTTAGGCAAATCTTACTTGTGTCTATAAAATGTCTATAAAATTAAACTCGTCGAATAATATCTTAAAATTTTATTTTTTCTAAGGACAGAATAAAACAAACAAAAGATTACGCTTTCGCGCGCACAAAGAATAATTAAAAATGATCTTTTTTATTTTTTTCAAAAATGTTTTATTAAAAAACGTGTGATGTAATCTGCTGCTATCCATTTTGTTGAGGCGTAAAATTTAGTATAAATTTGTGAATTAAATGTCTCTTATGTTTTGAATATTGCTCAATAAATATGACCTTGCCAGAAAATTACCCCACCCATTTTATTGAACAATTGGACCAGCAAGTTAGGAAATGACGATTACTCATTGTTGATCATTGATCTCTGATCACTGATCGTTGAATTCTTCTGCCATTTTAACCAGAAAAGCACCGAGGAATAGGCTGACAGGGTGGACAACGGCATAAAGCATTGATAGCGCGGCATATCTCCTTAGGAGGACATTGGTGCCCAATGCAAGCTAAGATTTAAATTTTTCAAAATTTATTTTATTATAATGTTTGAAAAATGTAAAGCTAAAAACCATGTTATTTTTATTTTAATAAAAATGGTTAATTTTTATTTATAAATAAAAAATTATTACGATTTGACTTTATGCATTTGGGCCTGCCGTTGCAGTCGACTTGGCAATTATAGCCTAGCGGACAGGGGTGACCCGAACAAGCTGAACATAGTTATTATCCCAAATACAATTGTACTGTTGTAAAAATGCAGATCTTAATCTGTTAATTATAATAATTAATAAAATAATTAAACAATTACATCATGTATGTAGAAGAAAGGCATTTATTTTTTTATCTCTTTGAAATTTTTTTTGAGAAATTTCTTCTTTTCAACTTACGATTTGGGCACGAATTTTTGGCGATGCAATGACCGTTATGGCGCACATAACCAGATTTACATTCGCATTGGGGTAGTTTGCCTTAAAAAGGGAAAAATAAATAAATTTTTTCATTTTCTCACATTTCACTGGTCCATTGCAAGTCGCCTCGCAAATTTGGCAGGGTGCATGCTGTTCGTTAACTCCACAATGATGGAAAGGAACAATTTGGTAATGACAAAAAACCAGACTGACATAGAAAAAAGGGCGAAAATGCTAATTATTTGCATTATGAAATTAGACTTAATTAGTCGTTATTCACGCCAAATCATCAATGGCGTCTTTTCCAAATAAAGCACTTTACTTAAATTTTATTTTAAACTATAGATAAAAATGTTTAGTTTTTTAAATTTGTTAGATCTTTTATACCTGTTATATAAAAAGCGAAATTTTTTAATATGTTGGAACAGAATCATTTTTCTTTCTATCTATGACTATATAAAGGATTTTTGCTATTTATCTTTACAATTTTCAAATATTTGTAATGTACTTGTGCGATCATCCATTTTTTGCACTTTAGATGTCACGCTAGATGGATGAATAAAAACGAACGGGGTTACCTTGAAAGAATTGCGGTGAAATGAGAATGGCCTTGGTATCATTCAATTCCATCGTCGAGGTCAGAAATCAGAAGTTTGGAATTAAAAATTGAAAAGAGAAAACAAAAATGAGTAGGATAAAAAAGAACTAAAAGAATTTTTAAAAATACATAAGAGGGGTGGATGAGATTAGTTTTCAAACTTACATACCTATGGTATTATTCAATTCTCTCCATCTTCTGTAATTAATTGCAAATCAACACTTCTTAAGAAAATTATTTATATGAAGTGGCTTTTCCATTCTGCGGGCTGATGTACATCAAATACCGCACCATCATTTACTGAAACCTATAAATCCAAGAAATCGAGGGCCTTTATTGAGATTTTTTAAAATTAAAATTGTGGTACTTTTCAATTAACGGGGGAGGGTCAAATCGATTTTTTTATAAAAATTCAACTATCTTATTGGATTCTTTATGAATCGATTTGCTGCGGAATCATTTTCCTTTTATGAAAACATTAACAAGTCGATCACATAGGGCGTGCATATTTCGGGCAATGTATGTTTTAATAGTCATTTCAGGATTATTTTCAGTAAATCATAAATTAATAAATTAGATTTTTTAGTTGAAAAAAGGAAATTTAAGTCCAACCTTCGGTCGGACAGTTTCAAAATTTGGTAAAAAAGTAATGTCAGAAGAAATCCAAGTACCTTATTGGTAGGGCTGGGAAAAATATCGACATAAAATTGCAAAATATCGGCAAAATACCGATACTCACGGTTTTCGGTTTGGCCAGTTTAGGTAGCCCTGTTTTCGGTTTCGGTTATTCAGTTTATGTTTGAAAATAGAAAAAAGCCTATAATAAATATGATTGAAAAATTATCCAAAAATACGCCAAAAAAAGTTAAGTAATCGATTTTTCTTCGATGGATTCAATATGATAATAGATTTGATATTTTAGGTGAATAAAAAAAGTAAAAATTAGAGACCGTGGACAGATCGAGTTTCCGATCGAGTTTTTCGGGATTTTTCGAGTTTTCTCTTTCGATTTTTTATCGAAAAAACTCGATCTAATCTTTTTTGAATTTTTCGAGTTTTTCCCTAAAATTCGAGTGAGTGAGTTTCGAGTTTTTCCCTAAAATTCGGGGCGGTATACAAAAAATGTGACGGGTTTGAAACGGGTACGGGTCCGAAATTTGTACCCGTGCAAAAGCCTGGGTCTATATATTCATGGTCTTTGGAATGAATTCGAGTTACAGATCTCCTGGTACCATCATCATAAGTGATCAATTTTTATTTGCATGTTTTTTAAATTAGGAATATGATGATCTGAGGTTCTTTTAAGTAGTAAACCAGGGGGCTCTGCCCCCTGGTGTGCAATCGCCTTCGCGATTGTTACACTGGCCTAGATTAATTTTTTAATTTTACATTTTAATTTTTTTTCTTTAAAAAATTGCTTCTTCATAAGGTAGGGTTCAAATGATTAAAAATCAATGATGACGAAAGCTTGGAATTTTAGCTAAAATTTAAATAATTTACAGGATCCATCTATTTAGGTACATAACAGTATTTGGCACTTTTTTGGTGACTATTAGGCG
>LDKF01000403.1:36801-50732 GCA_001026735.1 Rotylenchulus reniformis | reverse complement strand
AAAGGCAAATTATTTCCTAGTAAATCTTAAAACATTTATAACAGATATGATATACTTAAAATCCAAAAAGATTAGAGTTTTTTGTTTGCTTGACTTTGGTAGCTTTTGAAGAAATTTGATTTTTTGGTGGATGGAAAAATTAAAAATATGAAATTTAAATGGTTGTGGTGAGGAAAATTTTGCTTTTTAGGACGAAAAAATAAGATTTTCTTAAGAAAATTTCTCCATTTACCCAAAATTTTCTTTAAAAATTCAAAAAATTTCGGCAAAAATCCAATTCTTAGGGGTGCATTTTTTAATCCAGAAAATCCAGGTCCTGAACATCTGGATCTGGACCTGGATCTGGATTTTTTAAAAACCTGGATTCTGGATTTTCCTGGATTAAAAATCCAGGTCCAGAAAAAATCCAGAAAAATCCAGGTCCAGGAAAAATCCAGAAAAAATCCAGAAAAATCCAGGTCTGGATCCAGGTCCTGTCCGATCTCTAGTGTGGATAGTCAGGAAAGGGTCAGAGAAGCAGTCACCAGAGCGACCAAGTATCAGCAGCTAAAAACGGAGTCGAAATTGACAAAAATATAATTGGTGAACAACCAGGGGGCTCTGCCCCCTGGTGTGCAATCGCCTTCGCGATTGTTACACTGGCCTAGATTAATTTTTTAATTTTACATTTTAATTTTTTTTCTTTAAAAAATTGCTTCTTCATAAGGTAGGGTTCAAATGATTAAAAATCAATGATGACGAAAGCTTGGAATTTTAGCTAAAATTTAAATAATTTACAGGATCCATCTATTTAGGTACATAACAGTATTTGGCACTTTTTTGGTGACTATTAGGCGATTTTTGGACAAAAATTATACTTGTGGCCATAAAGAATGTTCCAATTTTTTCAAACTATATTCTGAAGCGAAATAAAATAGCATGAGAAAATGAGAGAACGGTAGGGAAATTAGTAAAGGACAGAATTTCACTTCAACTTATTGATTCAAAAATAGGAACATTTTCTATGGCCACGAGTATAATTATAATGGAACAAATAAATTAAAAATATTTTCATGTATCCACATTGAACATTCCAACAATATCTTTGTGTTTTTTTTAAATTTTATAATCAGAAATGAAATGATAAACTGAATAAATCCATTTTCTTTTTTTCAATTCTGGGAGTTGTGAAGTACCAAAACATGTCCCTGGTGACTCTTCTCTATAAAATTTTTAGTTATAAAAATTAAAAAATTTGATTTGTTCACCGACTACTCCTTGATCTGCATGTTCAGCATTCTCCTCATTTTTCGCTTCTGTATTTTCAAGCTTCTGATGCCCACATTCAACTTCAATTATCTTAATTTCATCTTTATCGCCATCATCCTCAATCGTGATTACATCATCAATCTGCATAGACTGATAAGGAATAAAAACTAACATAAACTATCACCTGTCCGTCCTTATTTAAATTAGATTTTGGGCGTAACCAAGAATCTAGTTTGGTTTGTATCTCCGTTTTCCGATCTTTTTGCCATTTTTCCAGCGACAACTAATTACATTTCTTTCTGGTTTTGATGGACTTAGATTTTTTGTTTTCTTTATTGTTTTCCGCGGCATTCTAAATGAGATACGAGAGTGACAAAGCATTAACATGAATAAGGTATGATAGCCAATAATACTTATGGCTTCTTAAAATTGGTAATTCAAACTATTGATTTTTAGTTTATAAAAGAGCAATAATCAATCGAATTTAAATGAAAATTATAATACGAGATCATCACAGAGAATTATATAATGAAATTCATAAACGATATTTCTTTGAGACTGCATTTTGAAGTAATCTGCCTGTATTCTCATATTCTCCTTGCAAACGACTCAAATCGCGTTGATACCACTTCACGGTTGAGTTTATGTTTCTTTGTAGCTGTTGACGCTTCTCCTGAATAGTATAAAAATTTAAAAATGAGGTAAAAACAAAACACACCCTTAGTTTGCACACATTTCTATCCCTGGTAACCATTTGAAGCGGAGAAGAATGTGAGGCATCGACAGGTTTGCCTTAAAAAAAGATTTATCTCGTCAGTAATCCCATTCCACCCACTATTGTGCTGATATTTAGGGATCCTGCCGCTGACTGCTGTAGAGGAATCGACACAAAGATTCTGAGAAGAACCCACAAGACTGAATTTGGTATAAAATAATTATCTTATTTCTATTGCTTTTGTTCCTTACTCTACTACACAACTTTGTATTGAACCTTCCTCTTGACCAATTGGTGGATTTTGCATTGAAGAGACAACTTTTGGCTGACTAAAACCCTTATAAACATTTACTAAAACCCTATAATATAAAGCAAACAAACTTACTCTGTCACATGCTCCATCGATGCGCTGTTGTCATTACTCGTTTTTCTTGATTTAAGTACTTAAAAAAGGTTAAGTTTATTCATTGACCCATGAAAATTAACTCTTTTGAAAGTCGTTGGCAATTATCTGGGGGAGATTTTCCCAAGTCACATGTTCTGGTATAGTAAAAGTGTCGAGAGCTTCATTGACTTGTGGGCAGCGAACAGATTCCTTAACGTTCAAAGCGCAACCGAACAGTTCATGGCGTTCACTTAAAAAAATAATTAATTTTGCTGAAATATTAATTTAACCTAAGAATTTTCATTGCAACTTCCTTCGTGACCGTGATAAAGCAATATCCTCTCCAACCTCGGCTTTTTTTCTTATCGTCCACGGGAATCGCCAACTTTTGTTTAGAAAAATTATTGTTAAATGTTTTTAGTTATTATTATTACCTCTTCAATGGAACCGTACATTGAAAAATGTCTTAAAAGGATCTCCCTTCGTTCCATTTGGAGCTTTGCGCATCCACCTTTTGGCAGACCACCAATGAATAAAGTAACCATCTCAAAACTTATTAAATTCATTATGATTTTTGAACGAAAGTATATATAAAACATCAAAAAATATGCATTATAACATTTCACGCCAAAATTTTTTAAGTTTAATTAAAAATCAACAAAAAATGATCCAAATATCGATCACAAAGCATCATGTGGCTGAAAAATAAATGAATATTTTGTGTTTCTAATACCTCGTTGTACCTACTCATCCTGATTTGCCAAGTTGAAACTCACTGAAAATGCATCAGAAGATTCCACAGCAGAGTCAAAAGACTTAAAAACAGCTAGTGAGCATTTATGGAAAAATGTTAAGACTTCAAGTTTGCGTTTCCTACGCCGCACTGTTGCGCTGCCATATTCTTTGCTTATTGCACCTAGCTCTTGTTCTCGATATTGGTAGCGCCAGTTTTCGAAATCGTCGCGCTGCTGTGCTAGGGCAGGAAGAAGGCCCATCCATAAGGATGTAGTCTGATGTCGATTGCGCAATAATTCTGCGTCCAGTTCAGAACCGATTTTTTTCGATTCAATTTGCAACTCAAGAGCAATTTTCGATACGATTTCTTAAAAACGCTTTTGTACAAAATTTATTATCAGAGAACTACCGGACTGCTTTATTGCTGTTAACATATCTTGTGGAGTACTAAAAAATATTGGACATAAACATAAATTTATTATTTTTAGTTAACCATTCTTTCATTTTTTTGAATTCATCAAGTTTTTGGTTCTCTACGTCATGGCGCGTTTGTAATACACTCAATCTTGATTTAATGGCTTCATATTTTTGCTGATGGTTTTCTTCCTTCGTCTTAATAGTTTCTAGCGAGCATAATACTTTTTCTCCAAACTTTGTAAGCAATTCCGCTCTTTTTGATTCAACAACCTCAGTAAAGATAGTCTTTCTTTCGAAAAAAGCGTTTCGTATTTCTAAATCATCTAGAATACTTCGAAAATTTGTATTTAGAAAATACCGTCGTATTCAATATCAGTTTCTGGTTCCAAAATAATAGACTGATTATCTTGTGAAACTAAAAAAACCATATATTTGGATTTATAACATTTTTTTACATTCAGAAGCATTGGTTTCATGTTGTTCTATGTCCACGATTTTAACTGGAGGCGAATGTTGAGCTTAAATTGAATCTTATCTGGAATTTATGGAAAAAACTAACAGAATGCCGTATCTTCGTTTGTTTTCGCATTGTTGCACTGTTCTAATTCCATAGCTTGATCTTTTGCGATTTTCTCACTTTGATTGCATTCTTGTACAATTTGCTGAGCAGTAGTCTTTTCAATAGCGTTAGTTTCAGTTTCCTGTGTCCTCTCTGTAAGATCAACCGTAAATGTATAACCTCACTTAAATATCGTTACTTTCAGTTTCCTGCATGTAATTTGTACCATCAATAGTCAAATGGTCACCATCTGTGATCGCTTGATTTTTATTAACCGATGAATCTTTATTGGCATCTGAATCTTCATTTTCCTCGGATAAATGATCATCAACTTCTTCATCACTCATATCGCTTAAATCGTTGTAAATAAGTCCAAAGCTTTTGGACCTTAGGCTTTTAGAATTTCTGGGCATACTAAATCACAAATTAATTTGAATTAATTAGTTAAGAAAAATATGTGAGTTTGATGCAAACTCTCGTGTGAGAATCTAATGGGATAAATTTTGAAAAATCAATTCCCAAAAATTAATCAATGTTCGGATCAATATCATCGATATCAGAAAGAGACAAAAAATCATCCTGTGGAAGGGGCAACATGGATAATTGTGGTCGAGGTTTCAACAAATCATCTATAAGTTCTTGAAATACTACATTCTTAGCTAAATGGCATATTTGTATTGATGTTTCATCGCGAATTGAAGAAAAAACTCGTATCCCATTGATTTCGGTAACTCGTGACATAGACACATAGAGCTGTCCATGGCTAAAACACTGCCCATTTTGCAGCACCAATCCCATTCTTTCAAGCGTTTGTCCTTGGGCCTATTGGTGAAAAACTTACGAAGTTAGCATTAATTTAATAACCACCTTGTTCACAGTCATTGCGAAACAAACGCGTACTGGAAATTGCAAGCGTCGGAAGCGTAATCCTCTGTGATTCTTGCTTGTTCCATATTCGAATTTGATCCGCGGAATAATATGTAGTTGGCGAGCATCGGCACGTGGCCCTGTGAGAACACGACAATATAAGTTTTCTTCGGTAAGTTTCATGATCTGCATTCTGGTTCCATTGCATAATCCAGCAGTCACATCAAGATTTCGAATTAACATGACAGGTGTGCCTACCTATAATCAGATCGTGGGATCAATTCAAATATTTATAAAAATTCACTTTTAGAGTGAGAAGATGCGGTGGTATCCCAGACGGCATCTCGTTGTGAATCGCCTCCAAATTAAAATCACTGCGCATTGTATTTAATTCATTGTAATTTGGCGTTTCGAGCGGTTCATCAATAGATGGATATACTACAGGAGATCCCTGAATGCGATTCAGAACATAATCATTGATGGATTGCACATCATTGTTAGTTGGACATAACAGTGCATTCTTGGCAATAAGGTCTGAGTTCTTCAACGGATCATCAAAAAGCGCAGATGGAAAGCAATAGTTGATGATAGCATCCAAATTGTGAGAACAATTTTCGAAAGGAATTCTCAGAAAATTCAGTTGCGATTTTGGGGAAGTCGAGTCGGATAATTGGTGATTTCCAGTGCCAATTATATCAAGCCACTCGCGTAATTTTTGTTGGCCTGGAGCAGTGCGCATGTTAATGGTAAGACTAAAGTATGATAGTTATAAAAATGAGCAGAAATAATTCAAAACCTCAATTTTTCAAACTCCGAACGAAAGAGCCTGTCCATCTTAATGCTTTCTTGCACTTGATCCTCCCTTGTTCCTCTTTCTACCACCGGCGCCAATTGTCTCCAATCTCCGCCCAAAATCAGCGTTTTTCCACCAAACGGTTTTGCGACACCTGTTACGTCGCGCATTGTACGATCAATATATCGGAATACTTTATTGCTAAGCATACTAATTTCCTGAAAAAAACTAAAATATATTTACTTCCTGCCCATTTCTTACATCAATGATGATCAGGTCTAAATTCCGTAGTATTTCTGCTTTCGTAGATCCGTAAGCCAAGCGTGGTGGCGTTGTGTCATCCACATCATTTGGGACGAAAAAATGTCGATGAACAGTGCTACCACCGATGAGCAACAATGCAGCAATTCCAGTACTTGCCGCTGCTATAACTGATCCACGCTTTAGTGAAACCTGAACGTGGCAAAAATAACAATCGTAAATACAAATTGCATCTAATTACTTCTGTTCCGTCTGACGTTCCTTCTTCTCGTTCGGGGCAGGGCTTTCCAGCAAGACACCATCGGATTAACGTATTGTAAAGAAATGTTTTTCCTGCAATAATAAAAGTTGCAAAAGCATAATGAACCCCCATTACTAACCACATCCACCCGCGCCTTCGAGGAAAAAAAGATGTTTGTCGCTTCGGTTTGTAATAGCATTCGTGATAGTATGAAAAGCGCTTAGCTGGTCAGAGTTTAACTTGGCGACATGTTCAGCAACGATTTGACTGGGAGTTTTATGTTTTGATCTATCCGATCCATAAAAATCATCCCATAATGTTTCCTCTTCAAGAATTGCAGCTTGTTTATCAAAACTATAATCGGCAGGTAATCCAATCAATCCCAGTTCACTTAACAATCAAAGTAACATGTTTATTGGAGACCAACTACCTGCAAGAACTACCCATGCAGTTGAGAAAATATTCTAAATTCCGCATCACTTCGGCTCTCCGAGTGACCACTGATTTTGGCTGAACAGAAGGATCGGCCACAGCTACTGGAGGGTTCATTTCATCCAAAAATTGGTTGAATAATGACTGAGGATCCGAAGGACGCGAATGGAACAATAACATAGCAAAATAGTGTTGTAACCGCTTGAAGCTTGGATTATCAGCGCACGCATCTTGCATGGAGCGAATAAAAATTGCATCACTAGCCAAAAGATTCAGATGTACGGCTGCTTCGGTAAAAGTCGGAAATGTGTGTCCATCAACAGTTCTAAGGTCCTTGAAATTTTTAGGTCCGGGCCGAGCAAGCAAAAGTATCCTAGATAAATAATTAATTGCGAAGTCTTTGTTTTTTACCGAATCGCATAAAGTTCCTGACGTCTGGGTGAAACACTATAGACTCGGACAAATAGCGGTGTGGTCTCAGGATCTTCACTCCGGGGATTGATACGCTTTTTCCAGATTCTGAGATTTGAATCCCAACTTAAATTTCAATTGAAGTTGTTTAATTCCTACGGATAGGTATGTCTTACCTGTAATAATATGGAACACGGTCATACGTCAATTTACTGGCTTCAGAATCCGTTTGACAAAGATTGAAAAATGCTGTGAGCCTGGTATCCCGATTGATCTTCCATTGATGTTGCTCTTCCTGTCCTTCTTCAACAACAATTGTTTGGCCAAGTTCATCATGCACGCTTAGGTTGTAAAACCTATGAGACATTTGTACTATACGATATGAATGAAGACGAAGATAGGCCTCCATGGATGTCATATAGCGCACTTTGAACGTGGCTGCTATTTCGTCGTAGTCATAAGTATCCTCCTCATCAGCAGCACCCTTTCTTTTTCTTATTGGCTTTCCAACCTTTACATAAGCTTTTTCGAATCCTACAAAAAATTGTTTTAATTAGACCCTTATATTTTTCCACCTTTTATCACGTATTTAAATATGTATTTGCACGCTTTTTGTCCAAAAACGTATTCAATGTTTATATGTGAGCCATATTTCAGGAGCAAAAATGGATTATACGGGACCACGTTGCTGTCATTCATTAGGCGCAAATTTTTTTGCCGTGGTTTTTTCTGGTAAAATACAAGTCCACACTTTTCCTTAAAAATAAATTTAAGGCCAAATCATAAATATCAGTAATACGTATTTGCGAGTCGGTGTCTCTTCGGAGTCACGTTCTGTCGGGCGCGGTAATAACCGTTGATACCTTATACCATCGTATTCTTGCTCAGGATCATTAGCAGGCGTTAATTCAACATCGTCCGTTGGTGCACACGGGCTCCCAGGTATGAGGCACTCCTCAGGTTCAATGCGTACATAATTGGTATATCTTGTCTCTAGAAAGGAGTTTTAAAAATTAATGTTTTGCATCAAGCTGAAAACCTGAAACTTCGGTGTAGTCTGAGAAAGGTTTTGGGAAATGTTTATTGCAACGGCGTTGTATTTTCCCATTTATCATTTTCTCCTCCAAACAGGCATCATTGCAATCATGCATCATCAAAGTGGTCACAAGATGCCAAAGTCTCCTTTGCTGATGAGCTGCCAGTGATTGATCCGTCATTGCTGGTAATGATGGAATTCTAGCGCTTACATACTGATCAATTTCATCAGCAGTAGTTATGCGGCAATCTTTTTTCGTTATCAATAACATATGAATATGCGGCATGCCTAAGATAAAAAAATTTTTTGCACGTACTTAAAATGAAAACGTACCCCGTTTTTGATGTTCAACTGAGTAACACCATCCAGATAGCTTCCCCAAAACGTGCCGTTCTGTAAGATCCTTGATGAACTCTGTTACTTTGTCCATGAATATGCGGCAAACAATGTCAGCACGATGTACATATTGTTGTTTGTCCTGCAGAGCCGACACAATTTCGGGCCATTTCGAATTCCCGGTGAATGTCACAAACCTTCATTAAAATATGCAACTATCTGCGTTAAAATTACCATACCAAGTTGGATTGCCAAGATGCTGAACCATTGTCATCAATTCCGCATATTTTTCTTGATAATATTGCCTTGAGCCAGCAAATGAGGAGGGCATGAAAAATATCCGACCAAGTTTCGCGTTAGGTCCATACTTCGTGATTCCTTTTTGTAGTGCCTCAATGAATTCTCTCGCCAGCACTTGACGATAGTTTTTCTTCTCTTGAATTTTTCTTACGTAATCCATTTCATCTCTTTCAACACGGTTGGCCACAGAAATAACAAAATACTCAGCTAATCGGCGTGCAAACCAAAGCCAATGGAATGCATCCTTGTCTGAGACTCGTAATGCCATTCGATATCGGTAAAACTGACGCTGTGAAATCTGGCGTTCTTTTTTCTGAGGAAGTCCATGAACATCATTATCCGTAGAATTTATCACACAGTCATTTGGATCAACGACGTCACAGGAAAACTCGTCACTATTTGGTTGTGATGCGGACTCATTTGCCACCGAGGTTTCCTGTGATTTTTTTTATAGTATCGTGAATTGCCGTGAACAGTAAAAAGCTTACTTCGACGCCTTCATTGTCAAACATATTTTCTTCTTCGTCCATTTCAAAATTTTCTTCCATCAATCCTGTATCGACAGGTATCACATCATTCTGTTCTTCTTCTCTTGCGTTTTCTAAAGCCCTTTGCATCTTCTCTTGTTCCTTCAATGCCTAAAAAATAAAATTAGTTGTTATGACTATCGGAATACGATACATTCAAGTCAGATCCCTTCAAAGCCAAAAACCATCTCCAACCAAAGGTTCCACGTGGATGTAAAATAGGGAAACAACATCCATCTAATTGTGGCATACCACTTGTAAGTTCGCGCATTGTCCCCGCCTTATCTAGTATTCGAAAACCTAAATTATTAACATTACGAATTGTTGAAAACGAATAAGCACCATGTGCCTTTGGTGCTAAACCATCATCTTGTACCCATACGACTGCTATTTGTTGTGCTGTCGGTGCATCGGCACGTTCAATTACTGTACAATTACCACTATCTTTTAGATCTTTCAATATATCCGATTTCACTTCTCGATTTGTCATTAAAATAATCTAATTATAAACAATATATATCAAAATTATCATTCTTTCGCAAACCTGGAAACGTGGCCGTTCGCCATATTTTTCAGTCTCTGCTTGCACGCATTGTTCGGCTGTCATGAAAGTTTCTCCATAAGGATTTTGTCGCATCACTTCTTCCAAGGTTCTCATTATTTCAATATTGGCGTGTTTTGATAGAGCATCAGTGAAATGTTCCATTCGCAAATTCAAAGCATCATCAGGGTTTAATGTATAAACCTGTGCAAATCTAGGCCTTTCTCCGTTTGGGCATGTAAGATCAGAAAAATTAAAGGAAAATTGACCTAAATACTCTCGGTAACAATTGCTATTGTTATATTATCACGCACCATTATATTTGCAAGTGTCTAAGCGACCTCCAAGTTCGGTTGGGTCGGTTTCCTTCTCCGAAGTCACGCTCGCAAATGCAAATGCATTGTTGTATGACATTGTGTTGTTGAGAAATTCCTCCCTTTTTTGCAAATCATTCGACTGTAGTAACTCCAAAAAACGTTCAGGCGGATTCTGCAATTCTTTTAACTCATTGTGCATCAGTTCTGTATGTATAGCTCCGTTACTACAGCACATAGAATTGCGGCCTTTCTTGATCTGATCTGCTTCAGCTTTGAGCAATAATGCTCCACAATGAGTGCAAACAGCATCACCGAATTGTCCAGAATCATAGTATGGAACCTGTAAAATAAGAATAGAGCATTACGGAAATTAATATAACCAAGTGTTTTGCTGAAATCGAGCCACATTTCAATCTTCTATAAAAATGGCATTTCGCGGTACATTTTTTTGAATAAGCTGGTGTCTCAAAAAAGATCTGAGGAGCAGGCAATGCGTTGTTCTGAGTATAATTTGCGGCTGCTATAAAAGCTTTTGCGTTTTGATGACACGAACCCAATGAAATGCAGTCACAATCCGTGCTACATTTATGTGGGGCTTAAGCAAAAAATGTAAAATATACCATCTATTTTGATATACTGTTTCTGTATTCCTTGTTTTTTTTGGTTTCTTTCCTTCTGGAATCATTTGGCCATGGTCTTTTTGCATGTGTGCTCAGTAAATTTTGCATATGTTTTTCAATTCTTTGAATTTGTTGTGTACGCAACTAAATGAAAATTTAAAATGAATAAAAGTGTTTATTACTTCAGTGCGACGTAGAGAAATGTTGGCATTATGTATTTGTTTAAGTGTATGATGAGGTGTCTGGACAACTGACTGTGTAACTCCTACAAAAAATATTTGACTACGTATATTAGGCAAATCGAACTTTTTTGTTTGCGTGAGGTGCTAGGTGTTTTGCTGAGGTCCAGAAAATTGATGGGTTCCTCTGAACTCACTGGGTTGCCTGCTGCAAGCGGCGTAGTACTAATGGGAGTCGTAGAGCAAGATGCTGAAAAATTTAAAAAAATAATGCAACAGAAAAATGTACAACCTAATGTCAAAGAATGAATTGACGGTGTAGTCACATGGATTGATTTCCGTTTACTCGGCGTTTCGCTAGAGTTAATGAGAACAGAAGAGCAGCAAGCTTCTGTATTATCTCTAGTTACAAATTAATTAAAAAAAGTCATACCATCGGATAAATCACGTTTCCTCATCTCTCGCGCGCTTGGACTCACAAAATTGAACGACGTGGTGGCATTTCCTTGATTTGAGATCAAAATAACAACAAAATTTAGAAACAGACCGGGTGTATTCGAAACATTATCTGTATTCCTGTTGGATTCCTGTTGAATTTCAGAAAAATTGCTTGTAGTTGATTCTTGGTTTCCATTAGCTCGTAATTTCTGAATTCGCTGCTGTGTTTCTTTTCGCTTTTTCCATGACTTAGAGGGCATATTAATATTATTTTTAAATCTATAAAATGAAGAGCTTTTTACCACTTGTCCTTTGGCCCATTTACCCTACCTACCTAGCTTCATAATTCTCTTTTTAATAGATATATTGCTAATTTTATTATCATCTCAAGATTGTGAGGAGGAGCTAAATCCGTTTCTCTAAATATTGTACCCTCAGTCCTCCAAAATATCATTTTTGCAACACCACTTCCCTTTCTACATGATACACCGTTACAAAACAGTGATGGCACCATTTTCCTATCTGCAGTGGTGAATGGAATGGTGTTGGATATTATCCTATTTGGCAAAGTAGAAAAAAAGTTATGGCCAAGTTAAGCTATAAAATCGTGATTTTGGCCAAAGATTTGGCCATACTTTTTTTACTTGGCCAAATCGGTTAGTCGTTCTTGCAATTTTATAGCAGACAATTAGGGCTCTTTTGACGCCAAACACATTTTTCTGTTTTACCTGGAAAAAGTTATGATCATTTTTCTAGCGCGGCGGTGAAAACCCTTGTTACGCACTTCGACACAGTGTTGGACACCTCTAAAACTTCTCCCTCCTTTCTCTTCAACACAGGTGTTGGACACCTGTAAAACTTATCATTCTTTCTCTCACACTCACTCTTTCTCTCTCTTCCTTCACTTCGACAGTGTTGGACACCTATAAAACTTCTCCCTCCTTTCACTTCAACACAGGTGTTGGACACCTGTAAAACTTCTCATTCTTTCACTAACACTCACTCTTTCTCTCTCTTCCATCACTTCGAAAGTGTTGGACACTATAAAACCTCCCTCCTTTCTCTTCAACACAGGTGTTGGACACCTGTAAAACTTTTTACTCTCACTCACTCTCTCTCACTCTCTTCCTTCACTTCGACAGTGTTGGTCACCTAGTGTTGGTCGTGTTGGTCACCTTCTCCCTCCTTTCTCTTCAACACAGGTGTTGGACACCTGTAAAACTTCTTTTTCTCTCACTCACTCTTTCTCTGACTCTCTCCCTTCACTTCGACAGTGTTGGACACCTTTAAAACTTCTCCCTCCTCTCTCTTCAACACAGGTATTGGACACCTGTAAAACTTCTCACCTTTCTCTCACACACTCTTTCTCTCACTCTCTCCCTTCACTTCGACAGTGTTGGACACCTTTAAAACTTCTCCTTACCTTCTCTTCGACACAGGTGTTGGACACCTGCAAAACTCACTTTCTCTCAGACACTCTTTCTACCTATAAAACTTCTCACTCCTCTATCTCACTCTCTCTCACTCTCTCTTATTCTCCCCTCTCTTCTACAACCTAGACAGTTTTGACGTCATTAGCCTAAATGTCTGCTATGAAAAATCATCCGGATTGGCCAAGTGAGAAAAAGTTCCACATCTTTCGCCTAAATAACGATGTTAATGCTTAACTTTTTCTCACTTGGACAATCCTAATCATTTTTTATGGCAGACATTTAGGCCTATCTAATGACCCTAAACTCTTTCATTAGGTTGCGTTTGAAATTTAGGTTGCGTTTTTTTCCAAACTACAACGACCACTCTCAGATGTCCTGTTTCGGTTCTTTGACACAGGTGTTGGACACCTGAGCTTAATACCGTGATCAGGACCATAGAAAACCCACGGACTTGTTTTCACCAAGATTGTCGCATATGAGTTTGAGTGAGTCTGGTGAATAGGTGACGCGAAGGATGCGGAAGATTAATGGAAGGAACGCGGAAGGTTGCGGAAGGTGAATAGAGTGACGCGGAAGGATTCGGAAGTGAATAGAAGTGAAGCGGATGGATGCGGAAGGTGAATAGATGTGAATCGGAAGGATGCGGAAGGTGAATAGGAGTGATGCGAAAGGATGCGGAAGGTGAATAGAAGCGATGCGGAAGGTGAATGAGAGTGATGCGGAAGGATAGAAGTGAAGCGGGAGGATGCGGAAGGATTCGGAATGTGAATAAAAGTGAGGCGGAAGGATGCGGAAGGTGAATAGAATTGAATCGGAAGGATGCGGAAGGTGAATAGAGTGACGCGGAAGGATTCGGAAGTAAATAGAAGTGAAGCGGAAGGATGCGGAAGGTGAAGCAGAAGAATGCGGAAGGTAAATAGAAGTGATACGGTGATTAGGAGTGACGCAGATGGATGCGGAAGGTGATTAGGAGTGACGCAGATGGATGCGGAAGGTGATTAGGAGTGACGCGTGGATGTGGAAGGTGATTAGAAATGATGCGGAAAGTGATTAGGAGTGACGCAGATGGATGCGGAAGGTGATTAGGAGTGATGCGGATGGTGATTAGAAGTGATGCGTGGATGCGGAAGGTGATTAGGA
>LDKF01000403.1:0-19425 GCA_001026735.1 Rotylenchulus reniformis | reverse complement strand
CCCCCCCCCCCACCCAACGTCCCGAGCCTGATCTTGAGATTCTTGAGATTCTCGAGAGCACTTAAAATAGACGTAGTCAATCAAAGTATCCAGAAACATCTCACATATGAAATACAAAAAGTTATAATAATTTCGTTTTTTAAGCTTGAATTAAAATTTGTCACTGATGCGATGGATGGAATGCTCGAAGGGGCTATCGAATGGTGAATGACTGCAAAAGATATCGATTGGAAAATAAACCACGTTAATATTGTCAAAAATTAATTATATCGGTGAAATTATGAAAATTGCATATAGTGCTAACTTAGCAAGAAAAAAATTCTGATTAGTAAATTAGATTAAGAGAAAAGGTTTAATTAAGGGAAAAGAACTTACATGTTAGGTATTTCGAAACAATTACTAATAACTGATTAATAATTTAATAATTGATTTTTTATATTTTGATTTTGATAATTTTTGACCCGAGACGAGCGGCAAAGCGAATACAAAAGCTGGCTAATTAATGAAGCCAAGAGAACAGCAATGACAGTAATAATGATATTTTTAACTATATTAAGGAGTGCTATCGGCCCTGATAATGTTAGAGGACACCGGGAAATTTTTTTAAAAATTAATAAATTTATTAAGGAAAAATGTCATTTTTTAGGCGGTCTTGGTTGGAATAGCCGCCGGAGAAAATTTTGAAAAAATGGGCCAATACCTTTAAGAAAACAATTTTTCAGAAATCTTAAAGTATTAGGGGGAATCAGTGGTCCCGATAGGAGCCACTGGAGAAAATTTTGAAAAATCGAGCTAACTTTTTGGGAAAATTGGTCAATTTTTCCCCTAGATTATTTTTTTTGTAAAAATGCCATTTTAGAAGTTCATTTTTGGATCAGCGACTTGCAAAATTTGGGTTGTATTTTCCGTGGAAAATACAATTTTTTTAAGCGATAGCTTAAAAAAATATGCAGTACGCGGTATGAGCCAAAACCCCGATATTTGGCAGTATGCGGTACTGTATCCAGCCCTGTTGTATCCCATTCTCTGGAGGATTAAATACCTCAAACCCAGGGGCTAGAATACCCGGCATAAAAGAATAAAATTATAAAAAAATTATCCGATACATTTGTGAAAAAATAATTTGAAAGATGAACTAGAAAATTGTATGTATGAATGGCACAATGTATGAAACTTTCAAAAGCTAAAAAATTGAAGGAAAAATTTATTACATTATCGGTCTCAATCCATTCCGCCAATAATTCCGGAACTACAACCCGACGGAAAGGTAAAAAGCGCTAAAATAAAGCAAATTAAACTCAATAATTATAAAAATCCTCTGGCATATAAATTCAATAAATTTAAATGATTAATGAAATGTTAATTAATTTTATATTGTCCGGAAGCTACATATCTTCTATTTTAAAAAGAAAAATATCACCAAGGTTTAATAAATTATTATCGAAATCTCCTGAACTTGCATATGTATTACACCAAAATTCTTTTAAAAAATTAGCCAAACACTTTTGTGAAATAGAAGGTACCCCTCAAATTGAAGGACCCTCTCTAATAGAAGGTACTCTCCGGGGCCCATATCTTAAAAATTCTGTTTACCCTAAAATCAGGGTAAACTTTACCAAAAATTTTGATTTTTATGGTATTTTACCTTAAAGATAAGCAGCATCATTTTCCATGTCTCGTTTTTACCCCATATCAAAAACCCCATATATTTATCCTATATTTTAAAAATGGGGAAAATGCTAAAAGGTTAAATGGGCATGCAAAGGAATTTTTACCCATATCAAAAAAAAAGAATAAAAAGGTGCCATTTACCTCGAAATCCTGTTAATTTGGGAGGGGGGGGGGGTAAAAACACATGAAATATTTAAATATTCAATTGAAATATTCAATATGAATATTTCAATTTAATTAATAGTAGACTATGTTTTAAAATCAAATTCATTATTTAAATTTTTTATAATGATAATTTTTCGGTTTTTATTTTAGTTCAAAATTATTACATAATATTAAAATTTATAATTTCGAATACGAGTAAAAAGATTGTCAAAGATTTGTTATTTTCCGTTCCTCTACATATTCTCGTATTTCCCATGTTTTTGGCCGATCTCGTTCTCGTAATTTTTTTCCATCTCGTGTTTTGAGGTTTCTGTATTCCCGTCTCCCGTTTTTTAAAATCGATTTTTAAAGCCCTGCTACAGAAGGCGAATGATGTATGGAATATTTGCTTTTTATAGGTCGTGTTAAGGTACTTTGAGCAATCCAACTTATCTGCAAATGAAGGGACAGAGAAAAGAAATCAGACAAAAATATGAAGGGACAGAGAAAAGAAATCAGACAAAAATATTTTAATGCCATGCTTTCGAGTCATAAAATCAAGTAACTAAAATAAATGGAATCCTTTAGAAGTTGCGCTGATTTTATGTGGATATATGAGAAAAGAGGGCTCAAATTTTTTGATGTATTTTTGGTCAGATACCTCCGGAAAAGTATTGAAATTTTCAAAGAAATTTTGTTCAACAATCAGGAATGGTTTGTCTTGTACTTTTACGCTTACAATGTTTCAACAAAGGGCTTTTAGAGTGGTGCAAAAAAAATTTTCGGCAAAGCGTTTTCACTTTGTCGATGAGCAATAAAAAAACGCTATCACATCAGGAATAAGAAAAAGAGCAACTGAAGGAAAAATATTTTTTAGCCATTTTTCCAAAATTGATCACTTTTTTGGTGTTATGTCAGAAGTATATAGACCAAAAATGGAGCATTTTTGGACTTGATAAGGCTGAACCATGTGGGCAGCTGTGCATTTTTTGTGCTTTGGCATCGTACTCATATAATCTTGATCAAAAAAATCTTTTTCCAAAAAATGGAAATAATTTTTTATAGAAGCCAAGCTGCTGTAAAAAGGCTTTTCCTTTTCTGGTGTCTTTTTGAAATTAGCAAATACCTCAAAAACTCATAGACTCTGATATTGCTGGTCCTGCTTTGCCAACCCGAAGTGCAAAAAATATTCACCTCGCGCTTTCCATTTTTAGATTTCTTTTTTCTTTTTATTTTTACAGAGGTTTTTTATCCGATCAATCAATATCTTATGACCAGAATTTCTCTATAAAAGAATCCAGCAAATCGGAAAATTTAATTTATTCCTGTTCCATTCAGTACATACAAATCCACCAAGAACAATTAAATATCAATTTAACTCAAAAGTTGTAATATTTTAGTTTAGCAATTTTTAACCGGATTTTTTTACATTTAATTTGGGTTTTAATCAGGATCCATAAAAATCCGTCAGGTCATTTTAAGACAGGGGTCGGATATGTTCTGATTTGTCAGAAATGTTCTGATTTTAAAGGTCCAAATCTGACAAAATTAAAAGGTTCTGATTTGTCAGATTTGTTCTGATTTTCGGCCTCCATTCTTATTTTGTCCTGATTTTTGGGATTTTGGAAAATTTTATTTAAAAAGTGACCAATTTTCTAAAGAAAGTTAGGTCTAAATTTTCAAAATTTTCTCCGGCGGCCCCTATCGGGACCACCGGCTCCTACATAATGGATTTTCTCCAAAAAATTATGTTCGGCCTGTTCAGAATCCGGATGACCGGATCCCGAAAAAAGGATATGAAAATATTTTGTAAATAATTTTTATTTATTTTCCTCTGAAATATGTAAATTTGGTTCAAATTTTCCTTCCCTCCAAAATGTTCTCCACCATTTCCCATCTTTGTCTTCTTCCCTCTCCTTCTTTGTTTGTCTCCTGTAGGTCAGAGAAGCCAAGCGTTCTCTGCTTCTCTGGCCTGTACTCTCTCCCCATCCGGCCGAAGAGGCGGATCCAACGGATCCGCCGAGGGGAGGGGGAAGATGTTTCCCCGGAGGGGGAACAATCATTCATTCCATCATCCTTCCCGTCCATCGCGACTATCGGTCGCGTTTTATGGAAGGATGAATTAAGCTAGGATGAAAATCCTAACCTTTCGCCATTTCTTAGGATGAAAATTCCTAAGCCAAAACTCTTCCCTAATTTCTGATTAGAAATTACCCCTAAAAATAAGGAGATGAAAGTAAGGAGAGGGGGAAGGATTTTTCATCATCATTTTATCCATTTAAGCCTATTTTTAATTCCTAGATTTTCCTGAAAATTGAGTTCAAATTTTGCCTCTTATTAGTTCAGTAGCTAATTTTCCTAATTTTGCCTGAAATCTTTATTTTGTTCTGATTTTTATTTCTTGCCAACCTTGCCTAAATTCCCTCTAAAATTGCCTTATCTTTGATTTCCCTTTGGCCTATAGATTGATCACATTTTGCCTTTACTAAGTTTTGATCGCTCTTATGTTAATTTTAATTTTTCGCGCATTTTGTTTGCGGGTTTAATTACCCAAGTTTGAGATTTACAAATAAACAAATTCGACATCTTCTTGTCCTTTTTGTCCATCACCATCAGCACCAGTTCCGTGGGTAATTAGATTCTGAGGAAAGCACCCGAGGGCACTTTCTTCATCTGGCGACTCTGAAGTTCGACAACTCACGTCGTCGAACCTGCAACTGAAGACCGACTGCGGCAATTGGGAGTGTCTCCGCTCGACAGTTGGTGGCCCACATTTGAACCAAAGGGAGTGTCTCCGGTGAAATTGTGGGTTTACTTTTTCAAAAAATTCTTTTTGCGAATTTTCAAAAACTTTTCCTTTTTTCAAATATTAAAGAACTGAATAAGAAAAACTTCTCATTGACTATCGGTCAATTTTAGGAATATTTAACGTATTAAAAACAAAATTTTCTCTCAAATTACAATTCCGTATTCAATAGATTGCAATTATTTACTGACTCTCGGTCGGTTCTGAGCTAATTGTTTAAGTGTTAAACTTGTTCAAAATTTAACTTTTTTACCGTATTTTCGCCCTACATTTTCGTCTATATTGGTTCTCGGCCCCAACTTCCTGCCCAAAAATTTCGCAAAAAACTTTTTCCCTCGGCCAAAATCCAACAACTTCTGTGTGCCTTTTTACCGAGTTTTACGCCGACATGGTTTCTCTTGTTAAGGAGCGTATTGAGGAGGCACTCAATGCCTTACAGGAGGGAGATTTATTAAAACTGGAGACTCCCGGGTTCACAGTTAATGATTTAAAAGCAAATTCTCTGGAGATTAAAGCCCAATTCGCGCTATTTTTGGAGGATGTAAGGGAACTAGAGCGCATTCAGGCGGAATTGAAGGATTCAAAAGAAGACTGGTGCCAGATTATTAAGCGCATGGGCGACGCATCACGCGTCGCGGCTGACCAGGACATAGCCCAATTTGAAACTTCATCCGGGATTAAGCGCACTACTAGGGCTTTGGCAGTAAAAGTCAGAGAGGTTAAGAAAGCAGAGGTCAGACTAAAAATTGTTTTGGATGAGTATGAAAAGGGCGTGAAGCAGGATGAGCATGAGGTGGCCCAGATCCTAGTAGAAAATCAGGCACGCGCTACGCAGGAAGCGGTCACTGCCATGACGCGTGCGGTCCAGGACATGCAGATGAACCGACCTCGAAGACGCACTGATGGGGGCAATGGCCAGCAGGACGACGACGATTTCCGCGTCCAAACACCGAAAGGTGTAAAATTGCCCGACCTGCACTTGCAAAAATTCGGCGGGGCGAGGGACAATTGGCTCCAGTTTTGGGAGCAATTTCAGTGTGCAGTGGACTTTGATACTGCATTGGCGAATTCGAGAAAATTAATTTATCTCAAATCGCTTTTAGAGGGGGAACCTCGGGAACTCATCAGCCCTCTAGCGATAGAGGACGCAAATTATAAAATTGCACATTATAAAATATTCTGAAACAGCGATACGGTGACAGAGACGCCATCATTCGAAATCTGCAAATGGAGTTGGCCCAGCTCAAACCGTGTGAAAGTTTCTCCGATGATAAAAAATTCGCTGTTGAGATGGAGCGATTGTGCTTACAACTTGAGTCGATGGGTCAAGATGTCAACAGCCCTCTTCTGCTGGTCCCTCTTCAAAATAAACTTTCCAGATTCACTCTTCGAAAAGTTCTCGATACTAAGAATTGCTACCCAAATCCCGCCGATTGGAATGTCAAAGTTTTCAGGAAGACACTGGCTACAGTAATCCAGCGAGAGTCCGAAGTCGAGCAAATTTACACACAATCGCATTCACTTAGCGGACGATCTCGATTCCCACCAGGGAGAGATAATGCACGCGAGATAAGATCAGGCAAAGAGCCGAGACAAACAATGTTTACTGTAATAGAAAAGAAGGGCAGACCGGAAGCCAATTCACTCTCGGTGAATTTTTCCGGCCAAAGACCAATGGATTCCAAATTCTCGGGGGCCTTCCGCAACAAGGTACAAAGAACAAAGATGTGTAATCTTTGTGAGGTCGACGGGCATTGGACCGCGGAATGCAGGAAGTACCCGGATTTGAAGTCCAGATTGATGAGGGCGAAAGATCGCAACAGATGTCTAAGATATTTAGGCAAAAATCATTCCTCTCGGGAGTGTCCAAGGACCTTTCATCCCTGCTTCTTTTGTCAAGAAAGAAAGCACGTGAATGCTCTCTGTCCCACCAAATTCTCCGCCTCAGTCAAGATGGCACCGGCTATTGAAAGCGAGGACTACGAAATCGGAGAAGAAGAAGAGGAAGAAGCCCAGGATGACGAATTCGTCGAGGAAGAGTTGGTCGACATGCAGGAAAGTCCACGCGCAGCTACTCCCGTGCAAGATGAGGCGGATGAAGAGGTAGCAGGTGCCACTTTTTCGACCAACAATAACATCGGGAAAAGAAGGTTGTTGATGACGACCTACGCGGACATCTTCAATCCGAAGAAGCCGGGCAAAAGCATGAGATGCTTGGTCTTTTTCGACACCGGAGGCGAAAGAACATGCATCAAGGAGAAAGTTATGAAGGAATTGGATTTGACTCCTCTCGGGAGTGAAACTTTCCATCTTCATGGCTTCCGTGGCATCGACCTGGGCGAGTACAAGTCAGAACGGACGCAGTTTGGTGTCAAGTCCACGAACGGTGACATGCTGATCGAAGCGTCTGTGTCGGACAAAGTGCTACCGCCAATCTGTCATGTGTCTGCGAAGGACGAGGATCATCTTCGTAGCATGGATATTCGATTACCGCATGTTCTCTCGGAACCTGATGTGATGATTGGCATCGACAACTATCACCTGTTCGAGATTGTAGATCGAGAAGAACTACCCTCTGGATTTTGGATCACGGATTCCAATATTGGTCCGATGATCAATGGCAGAGGTCGGGTCAAACATTCGAGAGCTGAGATATCGAGTGCTTTCATCATGGCTAGCGCATTGCAAAATTGTGAGGATAATTCGATCCTTTCGGGATCGTTAAACCCCAAAATTCTAGAGCATAAGAATCTCTCGGATTCTTCCGAAATTAGCTTCCAAGTCATACAGTCGTCTGACGAATTAACCAAAATCGTCGAAAAACATTACTCCTTGGAGTCACTCGGCATGAACGATGCCAGCCAGTCCGAAATTGAAGCCTGGAACAAGGAGTTTCGAATGCGGAGGAACGAGGAAGGCCGGTATGAAGTCTGGCTGCCATTCAATGAAAAGGCAAAGGAGCTCGAAGACAATTGCGGTTTGGCCTATGGCAGGCTGAAAGGCATTCTCATGAAGCTGAAAAAGGAGCCAGAGAAGGCCAAGAAGTACCATGAAGTTTTCTTGGACCAACTTCAGCGGAACATGATCGAACCGGTACGAAATCCAAGGCATTCTTTGGGGGTTCTTCACTACATCCCACACCAACCAGTGGTAAGGGAGGACAAGAACACAACAAAGTTGCGCATCGTCAGTGATGCGAGCGCGAGAAATTCGAAATGGGCAATTTCGTTGAACGATGGTGAACTCTCGGTTCATAACATCCAATTATGGTCCGATTCTAAAGATGTGATCGATTGGCTAAGAAGCCATAAGCGTTACGAACGCTTCATTGAGAATCGTCTCAATAAAATTCGGCCATTTCCGGTGGCTCACATCCGGGGGGAGGTTAATCCCGCGGATGTAGGTTCTCGGGGGTGTACTCCATCCGAACTTCTTTGCCACCCTTTATGGCCTCTCGGGCCTTTGTGGCTGAGAGAGGGCGATTATAAAGATAATATTCTCTCGAAATATGATCCACAGGTATGGAATGAAGAGGAAAAGGAGAGGACTAAATTCGAAATTGGAATGCCGGTTCTTTCGGAACCGTGTCCTCCCCCTATCATCGATGCTCACAGGTTCAGCGGTTGGAACAAGTTGAAACGAGTCGTGGCCTTGTGCAGAAGGTGGCTTCTACCAAGAAGACGGCAGCTCACTACAGGCAGCAATGACAAGGATCCAAAGGCAAAAATGCAGAAACTGTGCACAAATATCAGAGCGGTCGACGCGATAGAACTAGAAGCGGCGGAAAATTGGCTTCTGAAACAAGTTCAAGTTGCTCATCCACCGCCAAAGGAGTTTATGGAACAACAGAATGTCGTCGAAGATCATAATGGTCTGCTCATCTGCCAAGGCCGGTTAGGAAAATCGGCCCTCCCAATCGAGGCAGTCAATCCAATTTTCCTCTCGGGAAAGGATTTCATCACACACCTGTTGATCGATAGTACTCACTGGGAGATGCACCACGCAAATGTCTCAAATACTTTCTAGACTAAGATCGAGATTCTTCATTCCGCAGGGGCGTAAGATCATCCATGAGGTGCTTCGGCGAAATTCTGCCACGATGTGCAGGGTTTGCTTACGATACAAGGCCAAGGCATTCGAGTTGCCAAAGGAACCAGCTTTACCGGGCTATAGGGTTAACACCGGCAGACCTTTCGAATCAGTTGGCCTTGATTATTTCGGTCCTCTTTGGGTTGGAAAACGCGGTACCAAGAAAGTTTGGGGCTGTATCTTCGTGTGTGCGTCTACCAGAGCCATCCATCTTGAGATTGTCGAGAGTTGCAGCGCCGGAGAATTTCTATTGGCTTTTCGTCGGTTCTGCGCCAGAAGATTGGAGCCTGATAGAATCGTTAGTGACAATGCTTTGCAATTCAAACTCGCCTCTCGGGCGGTTAGTCAATTGTGGACGACCGAACAATCCGCCTGGGCAAAAGTTTTTCAGGCAAATGAGGTGCAAAGGCACATGGCTGGCAAAGGCATTGAATGGATATTCATAACGGAGCGAGCTCCTTGGCGTGGGTTTTACGAAAAGCAAATCCACTTCTTGAAACAACCACTTTACAAAGCTCTCGGCCGAAAAATTTTGAAGCAAAAAGAGTTGGAAACTCTATTACTAGAAATAGAGAGAATTGTCAATGAAAGACCGCTCTCTTACATTAGTGAATGTGATATTGAACGCATTTTGAGACCTATCGATTTCTTGATCCCTTTCGTAAAAACTCATTCCTATCGGGAATCGGACAAAAAAGAAATCGTTCGTAGGCTAAATCCCACTGAAAGAGATCTTTTGGATCATAATGATAAATTGAAGGGAATTGCTAATCAGTTTTGGGATCTTTGGTTAAAAAGTTACCTACCGGCCCTAAGGGATGCCCAGAAATATAGACAAAAGGGGCATTTTTCCCCGAAGTGGGAGAGGTCATCCTGGTTCATGATGACAACATCCCAAGATCTCAATGGCGTCTCGGACAAGTCATAAAACTCCCTGTTGGCTCGGGCGGGGTTGTAAGGACAGCCATTATCCGGGTTTTTGACGGGAAACATCATCACGAAATTAACCGTCCAATCAATTTAATTTTTCCCATGGAGTTAAAAGCTACGACCGAGAACCAATATGAGGAGGGACAAGATAATTCACATGCTTATCCATCTAAACAGGTTCAGCAAAATGAAGCCGGTCGAGATCGACGAGGACGGCACAATATGGGTAAACAACGAGGAGTTGGAACGCGAACTCGAGGAGCAGGCGAGAGGGCATCAGACGAGAACTGAGGGTTCTCAGAGGGTCACGCCTCTCGGGCGTGTTGGACAGGTCGTGCCTCTCGGGCGCGTTGATCATAGATCAGAGCCTCTCGGGCGCTGTGGTCCTCGCCGCACTTTCTACTCGTCATCATACCATCAGTCTCGTCGTGATCGATCCTATGCGCGGGACAATGCTACTCGTCGCTTCACGCCTATCGGGCGTGTTTCTCCAAAGCGTAAAGAGAGGAGAAATGCGTAAAGAGGAGGAGAATGAACTCGAACAATATTCTAAAACCAAAGAAATAACATGCAAAAGAGAGAACAGGAAAAAATTAATATGGACAGAATTTCGCTTCAAAGTAGCTTCAAAAATTGAAACATTTTTACCGCAAAGGGTATATTTTTCAATATTTCAGATTTTCTAGTTTACGTAGAGTATGCCATTATATTAGAGACTGTCATTATATAGAGATTGTCGTTATATTTTTCAATCCCCATTAGCCATTGTCATTATAATAGAGGCTGTCATTATATTAGAGGAATTACGGTATATAACTCAAACTCAAAGGTGTTTCTGGATGAGGAAATTTTTTATAGATAGTTTTCGCTTCAATAAAAATTGACTTTTTATATTCAAACATATTGGTCGACATAGAAAAAAGTGGTGCAAAAATTAAAACTGTAAATACTGTAACAAAAACCCAGTGCCAGTATACAGTATCAGTAGTCGAGGAGTACCAGTATACAGACAGTACTCACAAGGTCAGTTCTAAAAAACTGGAAAAAACTGAACTGGTTTTAACACGGGTGGGCAAATAATGAATGATGATTTGGCCGATTTTTAAGAAATGTCTCACCACAGAAAATTTTAAGAACCTGTGATATTTTTATCTAAAATCTGAGGCCTCTAAAATTTATTGGAAAAAATTCCAAACCTTTGAAATTTTATAAATAGGCCTGTGAAAATTGATCAAAAAGCTTAAATTTTTAGAGGAATCCGCAATCCATAATATTTTGAAAAATCCGAAGTTGGTGGAATTTTATAAATCCTATAAAAAATTTTAATTTAGGATAAATTAGGATCATTAATATTTTTCGGAAAATCCGAAGCCATCGCTCATTTAAATCAACTTGAATAATTAATTATTTTATTAAAACAATTATTGAAAAGACTTATATGGGTTGAATTTTTGTATTAATTATATTAAATATTAAATAAGTAAAATACTAATGGCTATTTCTCCGTGCTGACTTCTTAATTATATAAGAAAGCAATTGAGAAATACTATTATAAAGAAATTATATAACTTTTAGTAAATGAATTTTTAATTTTACAGCCCATAAAATAATAGAAAATAATTGCTTAAAAATTGGGAAAATTTTATTTTTTTCCAATAATCAAACTTTATCAAACTCAAAGATTTCCAAGAAAAAATAATCATAAAACGAAATAGTTATTTGTCGTTCTTCTCGAGTGATCATCTCGAATCCTATGAGAGCCACTAATCATAATAAATAGTTTTAGTAAATCAATTTACTTCTTATAAAGATTAGCTGATTTTATACCTTCTGATAAATTCCGGGCATTAGTTAAAGATTCCTGATATTGTTTAATTATTTGATTGAGTTAATAACTTTACATGATTATTTTTCATTGAATTTAAGATTTCTTGATGAAATAGATCGTGCTCTTTCTAGCTTGATTAGGATTATTAAACAAATTATTGAATCCTAATTTCTATAAAAAATTTAATGAATTAATATTTTTTGAATTTTGTCCTATCATTTTGTATTTTTTCTTTTTAAATTTTCAAGCCTCAAACTGCAAAAATAAAATTCAAGGAGCTTCATAGTGATTTCAAAAAATTCAAAAAAATAATTAAAAAAAAATTTAGCATCTTTTCGAGGAAAGACACAGCAATAGTAAGAAATATTCAAAATGAAATTAAAATAATCCGGTTCTAGTGGGTATGGTACATTCCGGTTACAAAGCGTCTCTCGATTCTAAGTTTTGGCTCAGCCCACCATGGTACATGGTACATGGTATGGTACATGACTAAATTGTCATTTTGAAAGTAATGTGGAATTTTTCCCATTGAGAAAATCAAACTCATAAGGAAATTTATCTTTTTATAAATTTAAATTCAAGTGAATAGTTCACTGCATTGCTAATCAAAGAGTTGAATCTTCAAAAATACTGATATTAGATTATCAGAGGAAGACTGTACATTGTTGGGTGGCTGAAAAATGCAAATTAATAAAAACAATATTTTTGGACTTCATTTTGAATTTTGTCGTACACTTGGTATCAAAAAGAGTTTTTCATACCAAGTGTCGAACGACCCTTGGTATCAAAAAAAGTTTTTCATTAGGTTATAAGAAAACATCATTATAGCAATAAAAATTAAAAATTGATTTTTGAATAATTAATCATAAAAATTAAAATGATTGATTCTTCAAAAATAATTAAAGAAATTGATAAATTAAAATGAGAAAAGTCGAATTAAAAATAATCAGTTTGATACTTTTATTTTATATATACAATGTAAATAATATTTACGCCATGGTTCATATTCATACTCATTTTTTTAATTGGTATTTAAAACTTTCTATTATTTATACATTTTCCATTTTATATTTTTTTACAGATTTTCACAAATTTTTAATTCAAATAGAAAAAATTTTCGATTTTTTCTACAATAAATCGATTTTTAAAAGTTGCTGATTGCGGGTTGCGGATTGCGGGAAGTGCGTACTTTTTTGGGTTGCAGATAGCAAATTGCGATTTGCGTAAGTAATTTTTTTGTTGCGAATTGCGGATTGCGATTTGCAGATTAAAAAAAATCCGATTGCGTGCAGAACTGTTGGAATCTCATTAGAGCTAATACGCTATTGGCATTTCTGAACCAAAATTATTGTTAAGTTGACCTGTTCCTAGACAATGTTGCAAATGTTCCTAGACAGAGCAAAACCAAACATCAAGATTCATTCCTTGATGATGGTGACAGAGAAAATAAAATAAGAATTCATCTATTTAAAACCCATAAGCATTTCGCAATAACTTAATTATTCCTAGATTTGTATTACTTTTATTTAATTAATCTTTCAAAGCAACTGCAAATACTAAGCAATTTCAGCAAAAAAATTTACTATCGAATTCCGCCTATTTGAATGAATTCATTTTTATTATTGGAAAAGTCATTTTTCATGTAAAGTTATTAAAAAACCTCCCCCTAGGTCCAAATGCAGTGGATTTAGGCTTATTTTTATTATTTTTTATTTTTTTTTAATTTTTTTTATATGTTTATTGACACCAAAGTAATTTCTCTATGTTATGTTTGGTTCGAGGTGACAAGTTAGTTATAGTGAGAGCCACAAATATCGGGCTGTAATTTTACATATACCCCAAAGTACCGCCCACTGACTCAACCAACTGCTCTTCCGCTGTGAATCTACATCCACTGAATGACCCCTCCGCTAGTCCACCACAACCTCACTCACATTAGCATTAATCGATTGGCATCAAAGGGGTGCTGTGGCTAAAAAACGCCAATGTCCACTAAAAATAGCAGATTTTAAAAATAGCAGATTTCCTATTTTCAAAATCGTCTCTATTTTCTAAGTTTCACTCAAAAATGACCAATTTTCTTAAGAAAAAAAAAACAAATATTTATCCGGCGATCCCATTGGTGGGACCACCGGCAGGCACACCTTTACAATGATTTTTGTTCAAAGAATATGGTAAAAGACTAATTTCTTAAGAAAATTAGGCCTAAAAAAATTAAAAAAAAACCTGTCAAAAAATTCCATTTGAATTTGTTATTGCAAATGAAGTGTCCTTAGATCTAATTACTTATGTCTAGTAAGTAATTTTGCATTTTGGATAATTTTGATGATTGGTGCGCAAATTTTATTAACTAGTCATATTTGTCCTTAAATTCAATTATGATATGAATATGAACAGTGTAAATAATATTTATGCCATGGCTCATACTCATGTCAGCACTGCTCCTCAACCAATGCTGGCAAAATGCCTTTGGCGAATATAATTGGAGTGTAGGACAATTCAGTCCGATCACCCACTGATCAGTCCAATTAAAGCCCTTCAGAAAAATGCCATTGATCAGAGATCACACTCAGGCAATCAGTCATCATTGGGGCCGGATCATTTTTTGCATTCGCCTCCTTGTTTGTGCCAGTTGTTCATGGTTTCCGGTGACGGTACCGGGGTGTTACCCCGATATCCGGATACCTTGAACGATGGCGTTTTCGCAAGCGCAGAAAGCGATACCTTTCTACGAATGCATTCAAAATGAGTGGGATCAGAGCTATAAAACAGCACTCATTACGATTCGTTTGGCCGTGAGGCAAATATAATGATCAAAAATTTTATTTAAACATATAAATGGCATAAGTTTTGATCAGATGTACTGATCAGACAGGAAAGTCATACAAAATTACCTATTCCAAACACTATTTCGCTCATTTCTTTGATTGTATTTCTGTATCATTTAAAAAACCACTAATTTTTTTAAAATTTCAAATTTCAAAAAAATAAAAAATTTCAAATTTTGATTAAAATATCAGACATTTTTTTTATATTCTTAGCATGGTAAGAATTTAAAAGTTGAATTATAATTTTTATTTTCTGTTTAATTTTTTATAAAAAAAATCGAGATTTATTCCTAACAAAACAGGGACTAGTTTTTCTGGGGATTTTTCCCGATTTTTTTTGCATTTATTTTATATTTCTTTTTTAATGCTAAATATCTCTGAAAATTTTTTTTCGCCAGAATGAGCGCCGGGAAATCCAGCGGATTCTTCCAGAGAATTCGATGGGAAATTCCGCTGGAATTTTCTTTTACTACGATCGAAAAAACCACTGTTATTTCCCAACGAAAATGGCTGGAAAATCTCAGCGAATTCTCTGGAAATTCNGTGGTCACATGGCCGGTCACTGACCAAAACCCAGTCAGTAAAACACTGATACTCATGTCAGCATTGTTCCTCAATCAATTAAAAAAAAATACACATTTCAGGTATAGAAATTTTTCAAAAATGTCTATCAATAAAAACAGAAAAAATAAGTTTTCACTTTAATCTAGGCATAATTTTTTGCTTTATTCTTAATGTCCTAACATCGATGTGAGACTTGCTTTTTTTAAATTTATTTTAACATAACAAAAATTTGCCGCAAATTGTGTAAATTTCTCTCGTTTTATTTTCACAAAATAAATGCGAAAGATGATATGTTATTTAATTGGTTGTAAAAAAATAGGGCTGAACGGAACGATTGGACGGATTTTTTATCCAGAACTTGCGTAAACGGGGCCGAAGTTGAACGAAAATGGTGACAACGGTGCTATGATGTTTTAAAAAAAGTATCATAATGGGCGTTTTAAAAAAAGGATCAAAACTCAATATATCGTCTAAAAACTTTTTTTGTTAGACCTGTTAGACCAAAAGTATAGAAGAAAAAGTTATGCAGATTTTTATGCTCTATCTGCTGGTATAAAATTTTCTTTCTAAATCTACAAATCGAAATTTTTCGGAAAAATCGAATTTTTGATAAATATCGACTTCTTTGACATTTTTGTCGAAATTTCTAAAAAAAAAATTATAACATCAGAATCAGCATGAAATTTTACACAACTTTTCTTTTATACTTTTGGTCTGACAAGTCGAACAAAAAAGTTTTCAGGGACTGTTATATTATTTTTGAACTTTAGGCGGAAACGCCCATTTTTGCACTTTAGGCTGAAATGACATTGCACCAATATAAACATCAAGGTACCTATTACTAACGCTCATTTTTGCCGATTTTCAGGAAACGACCCACCACGGAATTTTACATGAATTTTTTAACTGGATTTTTAGAGACAAGTTCTACGCAAATATTTCATATTCAAACAAAGGTAAATTTATAAATTTTAGCTTCACATGACAAATTACTATTAATAAGATGCAAATATTATAATTAATAAGATTGGATAAAATTTTCTTAATTAATATAAATCGAAACAGATTTCCTGGTTTATGCATCTATAATTTTGGTTTTTGTTTATTTTTTTTAAAAAGCGTTTCTTTCTGTAGTTTGTAAAACGGAGGATCATCAACATAATCTTAAACTTGCTATCTCTGCATCACTTAACTCTATTGGAGGAACTAAACAAACAAAAAATTTTTCTAACAAATAAAATTTTCAAAGTTAAAAAAAATTTGTCTTGAATTGGTCGTCAGCCTTTAAAATGAAAAATAAAATTTATCGGCTTTTAATTAAATTAATTTGCATCATTTCTATAAGTTGCAATAAAATATTATTTGTGTTGTAGTGTAGTTTTTTCTTCCGATCTAACAATTTTGTTAAGGAAAACAAATGCCTAAATGTTTTGAAGGAAAATAAAAATTCGCTGCGATAGGGAGAAATCCTAACACCTTTTTAATAAAATTGATCATAATTTTTTGCACGATTTTCCAATACAAATTTATTCTAGCAAGCTTTTTTTAATTTTGTTGACCTAAGTGGCGGTCTTTCCTCCCTTGATTAATAAGTGTTCAGCTAGTGAATTCCTTGTAAGTAACTTAGGGGTTGACCTAAGTTACTTACAACAGGTTGACCCTGTTCCCGTTTTGGATACTTAAATGAAGGAGATTAGTCGATAATTGAAGAGAAATTAAAAAATTTGATGTAATTTTGGAAAAACTTGACCAAACAATGATGAATTTCTTTAATAAAAATGTGTTATTTTTCAAAATTTTCTCCCGTAGCCTTTCTCAGGGACGCCGGAGCCAAAGAAGTCGAAATTCGAAAGTCGAAATTTCGAGCCCTTTTTCTTTTTTCGAAAACAAAATCGAAATCAAAAAAAAACCTCGAAATTTTCGAAATCGAAATCTGCTTTTATTTTATTATTATTTTTTTAAATATTTAGACCAAATATTCGAATTATCGGCAAAAGGCTGCTCCTAAATTTCTGCATTTAATATTTATAAATTTAAAAATTACAGGGAAAATTTTTTAATAATAAAAATATTTTGATGAAGTATTGCTGTAAATTTAAATTAGAGACCGGACTTTGGGTTCGATCGAGATTTCGATCGAGATTCTCGAAAAATCTCGAAAAACTTCAAAAAGGTTCGATCGAGATTTCGATCGAGAAATCTCGAAAAATCTCGGTTCTCGAAAAATCTCGTAAAATATGGCCGAGATTTTTCGAGATTTTTGTAATTTATGAAAATTTTCAATAAAGAGTTTAAATAATTGAAGTTTATATAAAAATGAGATTCTCTCATTTCCCGAAAGTTCGTTTCCCGAAATGCTTTTCCGAAAGTTTTTTAAATAAACCACTTTTTCTTTTTTCAAACCTTTTAAAATTTGGTGCCAAATGAAAGCTTGGAGTCCCTAGATGTAGTATCTAAAATTTTTACCTGCAGAATTTCGTGTTGAAAAATGGTCTGTAATGAAAAATTTAAAAAAAACATAAAAATTATTTTAAAGGGCGGGATAAGGGAAATCGATATGGGCATAGAAAAAAATGAGAAAAAATAGATTAATAATGAGATTTAATTTAAAAAATCTGATTTAATAATGGAATAATGAGATATAATAGCGAGATTTAATAGTAGATTTAATAAAATGTTACGAATCAACCTATCACAGCATTTTTTGGTCAAATATTCATAAAAAAGAACGAAAATAATACGACCGAGAGATTCGATATTCGGATAAATAGGAACGATCGAGATGTTCGAGATTCAAAAACGTTCGATCGAGATTTCGATCGAGATTCTCGAAAAATCTCGTTTCTCGAAAAATCTCGAAAACTTTCAAAAAGGTTCGATCGAGATTTCGATCGAGAAATCTCAAAAAATATCGAACCGAGAATCTCGGAAAATCTCGAAAAATCTCGTCTCGGTCCGATCTCTAATTTAGATAATATGTTTATACTCTTCCTTTATAGGAAATTCGTGTGAAATATTTTATTTAAGGCAATCGAGCAATTAGAAAAATAAAAAAAATGCAAAATGAAAATAAGGAAAAATTTTATCGAAGCAAAAATCGAATTTTTCCCACAAAATCCCATAAAAGATGATTTTCAACAGATCGCTGCTACTCTAGCCTATAAGTTTTTTTCCACACAATTTGTTTTTGCGAGGAAAGGATATGGAAGTTTTCAAGGAAAAGATCTAACATGATTTTTCGAAACTTGATTAACATAGTTTATTCAACCGGAAATTAGGGATGTGGCTTGGTGTCTAATAAATGGCATTATTATGTGTGAAAATTAGTTTTTATTTTTCCTACCATCAAGGTGCTTAAAAAAACTGATTCCAATCAAAAATAAAAAACCTCTTTAGCATTTATGAAAATTTTCATTAAAAACACTAATTTTCGAGGTGTGTCTAGCTAATACGATGATCGATTGGTTTCAGGTAAACTCATAAAATTCACCAGAACAGCTAGATCAATGACTAGAAAAATTCCATCTAATTAGAACATCGAGAATGATCAAACTTTCAACTTTTAGAATAAGAAAATTCCTAGAAAACTCCTATCCTATCTTGTTGAGCTCATATTCATCTGTTTACCTACATTGCTCGATTTTTTAAGGTTTTCAAAATCGTTTGATTTTTCTAAAATCTGAATTGTAAAATCAGAATCGAGTTGTATAAAAATTTCTCGAACTCTCTTCACGGCAATAAAAGATTCACAATTCAACTATGTCCCTCTTTATATTTATTTCAGAAATAATTATTATTTTTTNTTTTTTTAGTTTGAACCTTTTTTTCATTTTCTGCCATAGGACCCTTTCCGCATCGAACATCCGCCCACCGGAGAGGTGCTTTACATGGACGAGTTCCATCACTGCGGTCTCACATGTTACCGCCTCCGACGCTGTCCAACCGCGGATTCGGTCGGTTTCCAGTCCTTTTCGCTGATCAGGGAAACGCTGGCACCACTGTCCAGTTCAAATTTTGCCCTTCCATTGTGCACATCCAGTTCTACCATGCTGGGTGGCACTGAAACTCCGTTGACCAACTCCTTTGTCTTGATGACACTGCCCACATTTGGCTTCTTTCCGGGTTTTCCCCATTGTTTTTGATCTCCTCTTTGACCATTCGATTTGCACACCACAGCCCAATGCCCTCTTTTTCCGCACTTATCACAAGTGGAATTCCTGTTCGGACAGTTGTTTGCCGAATGTCCTGTTTGTCCGCATCTGAAGCATGGCTTCGAATTGTTGGGCTTCGGGAAGCTTGGCTTTGGCCTTTCTCCTCCCCTTTTCGGTGCTGCAATACGAGCCACCTCGGCTTTCATGCTGTTCGAGCCAATGGCATGTGCGTCAATATCAGACTGCTCCAGCAGGACGGCGACTTCTACTGCGTCCTTGAACTTCATTTGCTGATCTCCCTTCTTGATCAGTTCTGTTCTGATGGAGTCGCTGGATGAACAAAGCACACAAGCACATGTCGATGCTGTCCTTCCCCCATTCAGCCTTAGCAATCAGGCTCCGCAACAGAATGGA
>LDKF01000402.1:0-58627 GCA_001026735.1 Rotylenchulus reniformis | reverse complement strand
ACCCTACTTCGGAGATATTATTTGAAGCGTTTTGAAACCTTGTTCTATTGGCTGGCTACTTTGGCGCACCCTGTATAAGCAAATCCATATTGTATACAATTAATCGGGTATTTAATATTTCGGAATATCATATTATCATGAAATAATATTTTAACTGTCTTTGGGTAAAATATAATTTCTACTAAGAAATTTATTTTTTATTAAATTAATATATGGCTAATCAATTTTTAACATCAATTTTTAACATTTAGATAATTAAATTTTTTATAAATTTTTTATAAATCGTTACATATCGTATTAAGATCAGTATTTTGTTCAAAATTCAAAATAATTAATAATTTTCCATAATAATTTCTATTATATTATTCCCGCTTGTATGAAGATTCTGTAGCTCCAAACTGGTTAAAAATTATTTTCTCAGCTCCCACTAGGTTTTATGAGACAAATTCGGTCTCAATCGACGCAGCTAAGGTTTTTGCATCGATTTAACCGAACAGATTTTTTAGTCGAAATTAGGTTCGAAAAACTGGTCTGAAAACTGAGGTTGGTTCAATTTTTAGATCAAAACTCATTTTTTTGCTATTAAAATCGGTTTAGCTATAATAAAGAGGGCAAAATTAAATACTTTAAGCTATCGAATGAGATCGAGATGGTCCCGATCGGTTTGGCTAAAAAAGAGTTATGGCGCAAGAAAGCGAGCCATTTGAGGGATTATTGGACCCAATGCATTGATACCGACTTCTTGGGGTCGATAGAAGGTTCGAATCACATGGTCCGAAAAAAATGTAGAATTCAATTTTTGCACTTTTTTGATAAAATAAAGAGAAAAATTATACCAATAAAAAATAACAAAAACAATGAAATAATTATTTGTATGCAAGCGAGTGGAGAGAGAGCGAGCGAGTGGAGGGAGGCTAGCGAGTGGAAAAAAGTGGTAGGAGTCAAGATGGTGTTGAAATCGCTTTTAGCGATTTCAAAATATAAAAAAACAAAATAAAAAAATAATAATATCCATAGAGTGCGGAGCACTCTAGTTAATTTATTAAGATTTTTATGTTCATTGATATCTTTATTTTCGTTTTATTTAATGGTACCTTTTTTTATTATACATAAATAACATTCATTGTAAATTTTAGGGTTGCGGAATTCCCCGCGGGGACACGATCCGCGGGGACGGGGAATGACCGAGGCTCTCCCCGTCCCCGCGGGGACGGGGACAGATTTTCGCGGAGTCCCCGCGGGGTCCCCGCGGGGACTGGATTTTTTCTAAGTCTTTTTGACATCGAAAAATTTTCGAGAAAAGTTGATATAAATTTAAAATAAATTGAAAAAATGTTACATAATTTAAAAGTTTTTATTATATAAAATATTCTGATTTAAATATTATTATTGCTGAACAATTATTCGGATTCAAAATCATCTTCTTCTTCGATATCGTCAGGGTCAATTTCTATCTGAGGTGCCAGCAACAGTGTGTCCATGTGTGCTTTAATCACCAGAATCTGATTAACTAGCTTTTTTTTTACCATTTCTGGCAAAATCAATAAGTTCTGTTTCAATTATTGTTTTTTTCATTATTGTTTTTTTTATTGACCATAAATTTTTGAAGTGTTGTGTTGGTAGCCAGTGATGTGACCCGTGAATGTATTGCAAATATGATGAATTCTCATTGCAAAAGCCAAAAATGTCTATTATTCGCGAACCTTATTTTCTTTTTTTGAAAGAAAAATTATTTTACGGAAGGAGGGCGGCGGCCCCGATAGGGGCCGCCGGAGAAAATTTTGAAAATTTTCGGCCACTTCCTTAAGAAAATTGATCATTTTTTGGTTTCGGCGCCAGCGAAAATTTTGATATTTAGATCTTTTTTTGAAAAAATTAGTCAACTTCGTCAACGCGAATATCGCAGCGATTTCTGAAGATGATTTTGAATCCGAATAATTGTTCAGCAATAATAATATTTAAATCAGAATATTTTATATAAATTTTACCTGTTTTTGTCCAACAAATGATAAAATACTTTCTTATTAAAAATGGATAGGTGCAAAAATAATTTAGGAATAAATGAAAATAAAGAGGAATGTTGGATCATAATTCATAACATATACAGTATGCCAGACAACTAAAACTTATGTATTCAGGGTCTTGTTAATTTTTATAATTTTATCAAAAAATGTCAAATTTTTCAAAAAAGCCATTCTTAGGGGTGTATTTTTGTCTCCGCGGGGACCCCGCGGGGACGGGTTGCGGGGACACGGGGACGAAAATTCCACGGGGACGGGGACCCCGCGGGGATCCCGCGGGGACGGGGTCCCCGTCGCAACCCTAGTAAATTTTGTCGCTTTGGATAGTGATATATTTGAATATTTATTTTATTTTCACATTTGTTTAAACCTGTTTTTCTTCGGAAACTATATATTGGATGCGTTGTATAAAATAATAATAGTTAATAATTTAAATATTTTTAAATATATATTTATGGCAAATTCACTTAATAATTCTTTTTAAATTATTTTTATTAAAATAATTATGGTTTTTCAATATTATGTTTTATTTTATATGATTTAATTATATAAAATGTATAGGTTTCTTATTATTTTTGTATGGTGATTTGAGTAAGAGGAATTGTTATTTTAAAAATTTTTCATAACAGTTAAATTTTAAATATTTTTCGTTAGAATTCTTCTTTAATTAAATAATTTTCAGTGATATTATTCTATTTTTAAAAAATACAATAAACCTAATACAAAAAATTATGGATAGAGTCAAAAAATAATGATTTTAATTTTATTTTTTAGTTAAAAAATAATAATTTCATTTATTTTTTATTTTATTCCATCTATCGATTAAAACATAAAAGACAGGAATATTTTGAATAGTCGATTTTTTATTCTAACATTCTGCCATTTATTAAAAAAATTTGAAAAATAAATTTATTACATTATTTTTATTATAATAAAAACCTTAATATAGCAGAATGAATTTAATCAAAGATTTCCTAAGCATTTTAATTTTGCTATTTAGTTAAATTTAATGAATAAATGTGGAATAATTTTTAAAGCTATTTTTTATTAAGTTAACTTATAAAAAATGTAATAAGATATAAGCTTTTATATATTATTGTTTAATATTATACTAACTTTTGATAATTAAAATTAAAATTTAGATTACATACATAACTCATTCAAACATATTTAGATAAGTTATTTCCTTTTTTCGACTAAAATTATAAAATTCTTGTACGTGAATCCACATCATCACATGGCATTTCAAGTCTTTGCATTGTCGCGAAGTCATTACATTGAATCATCCATTCATCCAGTGTCGAAATAAATTCATATTTAAAATAATTTTTCCAAATCGAATTTAAAAGGGATTTTTTACCATCTTCTTTCTTAATTATATTTATTATTTTGATATGATAATAAATAAATAAATTTTATTTATTGATCCTTGTTCCAACATATATTCTTCTGCTCAACAAAAGAGCAGCCATTTTTCTTTTTTCAAATTAACAAATATATTCCTTTCAAAGTTCTAGCTTACGTATCATGAGAAAAAATATATTTTATTAAGAAAAAGTTTCTTTGTAAAATCGAATTATGTATTATTCTTCTTATAATTATTGATTCATTTTTTATTACTTGTTAACACTATAATAGAAATTTTATAATAATTTTCAATATTTTATATTAAATTCTCTATGGGTTCACTCTCATAGACATTTGATTTTGAAAACAATTAATAAATGATTCAAATTTTTTTTATCAGTTAATTTTAATATTAAGATTCTATCAATGATGAAATATCTTTTTTAAATTTATTTACAAATTTAGAAGATGTAAATGGATCTACATAATAATATTTTTATATCATTTTCAAACAAAATTATTTTTTTGTAAATTAAATAGCAATATGAAATCATTGTTTTTCACATATTTTTAATTAAATTAATATTGTAAATATTGTTTATATGCAAACAAATCTTTAAAAAATTGTTTTCATTTTATTAACAAATTAATTGATGCTTTCATTATATTATGTTACTTTTTTTTGTAACAATTCCGAAACACCTTTTTTATATTAAATGGCTAATTATTTATTAAGAAAATTTTTAGAAATAATTGAGAATAAATTTTTATTAAATTTTTAATTAATAAGAATAAATTTTATATTAAATTTCTAATAAATTATGGCTTATTCAATGAACAGAGAAGAGTCATATATTTTATTCTACTTTTTAAGAAAATATTATTTAATTTAAAAACTTTATAGAAAATCATATTTTGATATAATTATTCTTTGATGCGCATCGAATCCCATGAATTAAATGTGAACTGATAGTTCAAGTGTTGTCTTCGGATCAACTTTGAGCACCATTAAATTACATGCTAATTTTTTATTATATGAATTGCACTTTTACATGAATTTTATATTATTCTTGCTGTGATTCCATAATTGCTACAACTAGTGTTAAATAAGAGAATTTTTATCAATATGTAAAATTAATAAAATAAAATAATAAGGTATAAAAAATTTAATTAATTAGTTTAAATCTTTTTATTAATTAATAAAATTGATTATTTGATTCAATTTTATTATAAAGTCAATTTTTCTTTTATGTACATGTAGAGATTTAGCAATCAATATATATAAATAGTCGACTGCATATTAAAATTTGCTTCAGTCGGCTTACGCTGACAATATGAATTTGATCTTTAATTTTTAAAATATTTAATTTTTAAATATTTCTCATGGTTTTTTGTGAAATTTTTTTAAATTTAATTATAAAAATATGAATTTTTAGCGGTTTATATTAATATATTAATGATTATTTTATAATTAATTATTTCATTTATAATCAAATAGTCCCATGGATAAAATTCTTGCAGTTTTCGAGTTTTTTTTGCAACTGTTCTTATTGTGCAGGGTGATCCTCTTCCTGATTTTTTCACTAAAAATTTATGTAATTTTTATCATATTCATCTAGTATATTAGATTTGAATCTATATAATTATTTATTAAGTTGAAGTTAGTAATAATATAAAATGTTATTAATTAAATACCGTATTCTCTCTTATAGAAGCCCCCTCTCTAATAGAAGCCCCTCTTCAATAGAAGCCCCCCTTAAGAGGGGTTTGAAAAATTGAAGCCCCCTCTTCATTATAGACCCCCCTCCGCCAGTATAGAACTAAAAATTAGTAGCCGCCCTTTTAATTTTTGAACTGATTTTTTTCAATATTAATTATAAAATAAATTAAAAAAAAGAAAATTGCTTAATATTTTTATTGAATGTTGAGATAATAGCGAATTTTTATTATTTGGTTGAGAGAATTTTTCATTCTTTTAATTTTTGCTCTTATTCCTGGGATGGATTGATAAATATAAGCCCCTCTCTAATTGAAGCCCCCTCTCCAATAGAACCCCCCTTCTGAGGGAGGTTGAAAAATAGAAGCACCGGGGATTTGGAGAGAATACGGTAGGTATATTTCTGGTAATCGAAAAAATTCCTATTTTGAATTTTTTTTTAATTTTCTTTTAAAAAAATATAAAAGATAAATTCTTTTTTAACAAATAAGTTGCAATTTATATTTTATTAATATTATTTTTAAAAGTGGTTTGTCATTCATTTTTTTATGAATTCTATTGTAATTCTTTTATGTCAGTTAACTGTTAATTGACTTAATTTTTAATATATGTATATTTTAATCATCTTTTATTGTTATCGAATTATTATTCTACCAGATATAAAATTCAATATTTTGTTCAAATCGATTTTCATAGTACATAGATTTTTTATAACAATTTAATCTGAAAATATGTTTTATTTAATAATATAATATTTTAACCACTTTATTATTTTTGATAATAATATTAGAAGAAAATAAATGTTAATTTATATTAAACTTAAAATGAATAAGGCATTGACTAATTAATTGATTAATTAATTAATTAATGATTTGATATATAAGCAATGTTCATCGTTTAGTTCGTCGATTTATTTCCGTAAAAATTATCAATTTTTCATGTTTATGGTTTTTTAATGTATCATTATTTTAAGATTTATTCAAATGTTTATACTAAATAATTAATATATTTTTGGACTAAAAAAATATATTGTTGGTTCCACAACGTAATTTTTATAAACAATAATATCAATGTAGGGGTTAGGCTATATTTTTTTATATTTTTAAATTAAATTTAAATGTTTCTCCATATGTAATCATTGGTTTCTTAGGAGTAAGCCCAATTATGGATTAATTTATTTAAAAGCTTTAGCATGGAACTATTATAATGTAGCATTCGTAAGATATTAAATTAAAAGTCCAATTTTTATTTTTATAATTATTTTTACATTGGGCCAGTTTTCACTATATGTACGGAATTTTCTTTCTCCTCCAAAGTTTTGTTGGTGTTTGGAAAAATTGTGATTTTATTCATTTAGCTCAACTTTGTTAATTAAAAAAATAAAATTTCCTTATCATTTTCTTCATAACAATTAAAATCTCCCAAATTACTATTTTTATTTTTAAAACTTAATGTAAATCAAAACTTTTAAAAGGATTAATAATTTTTTTATATTTATATTGCAATATTCGATGATATAAAATTTTATATCTATTCAAACAATTTCATTAATAAAATTGCTTTTTTATTTTATAATGATGATCCTTTTTAAAGAATTTGATAAGTGTTTTCGATTTACAGTAAATTAATATTTTAGCTAAAAAATTATCCAAACTTATTTATATAATATATTTATTTAAAATTTTTTGAATAATTAACATTAAAATTTTAAAGGTATACCTTTTTAAATTTAATAATCAATATAATATTTTTTAATGATTTTAAATATCTATTTAGTTCAATTCAGTATAAAATATACAAATTAAATGAAATATGTATATATAAACCAAACTTATTAATTTCTTAAATAGTATTATAATCTTCTCATAAAAATATTTTTGTAAAATTATTTATTATTTTTTAATCATGAAAGTTCAACATTTAATCGATTGTATAAATTAATTCTTTTGATGAGTATCTGTGATTGTTAATAATTTATTCCTTTGATTATTTATTATTTATTTTATAAAGGAACAGTTATTTCATGATATAATTATATAGTTCAATCAGATTTCTTCAATAATATTTTTAGATTGAAAAAAAATATTTTTATAAAAATAACAATTAATAATGATTGTAATCTTTTTTTGAACAATAAAAATTGTTTTCATATATATTTTATTATTTAATGTTAAATATATAATAATTATAAAATAGTTCATCCATATTATTAAATTTAATCTGGAAATTCGTCCAGGATCTTCATAGATTGTTGGAACAGGAAAATTTTTATCTGTGAAAATTTTAGGAATATTAAAAAAAAAATCGCATTTATTTAATACTTATTTTAACAAAGAAATAATAATGATTCATTTTGTCGAATACTTTAGAATTTTTTTTATTTTTAAATGGCAGCGAACTTTTAACAGATAATGAATATGAAAAATTTGATAATGAATAATTTGATAATGAATATGAACATAGTAAAACAAATTGATAAAAAATTATTTGTATTTTCATATATTTAAGATAGTTTTTAAACATTAAAAAGATTAGTTTTCTATAATAAATATCCATAATTTCAATAATAAATTATTGTCTTGTTCGAATTATGAATTTAGATAGAAAATATAAAATCATGTGTATCCACGAATCTTGCTCTCGAAATTCCTTCCATTCTATCAAATGTAATCATTGATAATTTTAAAAATTCATTGTGAATTTTTAAATATTCTAAGTTCTTATGATTTTCAATAATATAAAAATAAACTTAACTTTTTTTCTTAAATGAATAAATTAATTTTACTTATTTTTAAATATCTTACTATCATTTAGCTTTAATAAAGCCTAATATTATTTGTATTGGTTTAAGCTCTGTATCTTCCTTGCTACCATTGTGAATTGAATCCTATCGAAATGGTCATATAATCAATCATTAATACCAAATTACTTTATGAAATTCATTTTTACTTTTTTTATATTATATCTATGCAAAATATATATTTTATTATAATTATACTCTTTTCATTATAGTAGATTATCGTCTTTTCATTATATATAGTGCAATTTAATTTATTTATTAAATTTATTTTTTGAATTAATTAATTTATTTTTTTAAAGAATTCTAAAAACATTTATTTTTTCAAATACAATAAGTCACATTAATAATGTATGAAAATCTAGTCATAATTATTTATATATTTTTTCATTAATTTTTAAGTTTTTTATTCGTATTTATATATTAAATTAAATTTTTCTCTTATTCTGATATATTTTATGATTTACATTTTGCTTTTCTTCTTTTACAAGAGTATAGCATAAATTTTTTTTTATAATATAAGATTTAAAAAATTCTTTAATTTTTATTTAGATTAAAATTTTTTTCATATCCTTTTAAATTTCGGTATATAATTAAATTATAAAAAAATTGTTTATTATTATTATTATTATTATTATTATTATTATTATTATTATTATTATTATTATTATTATTATTATTATTATTATTATTATTATTATTATTATTATTATTATTATTATTATTATTATTATTATTATTATTATTATTATTATTTTTATTATTTTTACTTACCAAATAGAATTTATATGTAAAATCTTATATTCTTATATCTTATAATTTTTTAATTAATTTAATAAATATATTTTTTATATAATAGGCAGAATTAATATAATTTATTAAGAATTTAACCTTAATTAGATTAGTCAAATCAGTCTTTTTGCAAAAAATAAAAAATATATTAAGAATCTTGATAAGTATATTTTATTTGTAAATATAAATTCTTCTTCTATTTCATTTCCATAAAATTTTTTTTGAAATGTTGAGGAAATAGTTTTAATGTTCCATATATTTATTTTTTAAATAATATATAATTTTTGATTTGTTATAAAATAAAGCAAGTTAGTTTTATTTGGCTTACTTATTTTTAATAGAATTTTATTAGTAAAGCACGAATATAATAATTATCATTCATAATTCTATTTTGATTGATGATTTCTCCTTTAATATCATTAAATTATGAATTTTTAATTGATATTATTGAATTGAATAAACTATAATGGCATTTTATGTATACAATAAAAAAGGATTTTATAGGATTTAATGTCATAACATTGATTCGTTGTTTAAAGAAAAGTATATAAAAAGGTTATATGTAGTACCGAGAATCTGGAGAAAAAAAGCAAAAAGAAGAAATTTATAATTATATTAATTAAAAAAATTGAATGTAATTTTCCTTATTTATTTTTTTAAATTTTATCCTAAAATAGCTAATGTTAAATTTATTTATAAATAACTTGTATTTTAAAAAAGCGATTATAATTTAATCGGACCAGTGATAATAATTTATTTGAAGCAGAAAATTGCTTATTTTTAGAGAATGATGTTGTTGGCTAATTTTTTCTATGAATATGATAATCTTGTGTAAGATATGATTTCGGATTTATATTTTTAATAGAAGAATTAATTGATTAATTTATTCTCGGAAAATTAAGCTGATAATCATTACTTTGTAAATTATATTTTAAATATTTTAAGTAATATTGTAACGAACTTAGTGGGTGCAATCAAAGCTGGTGAACACACCCCCTACAACCACTTATTCCTTATAATCCTCATAATTATTTTTATTATGTTTATAGCATTATCTGTTTCCTTTTTAACCTTATTCCTTGGGTGTTTTTTCTAACAATTCAATAAATGATTTGTAGAAATTTTTTTATATGATATAAATTGAAAATTGAATATTTTTCATGTAATGTTATTATTCCATTGATTAAAATTTTTATAAATTCTATTTTTGAATTTTTTCATTATCAATTTTGTGGTATATTGAAATATTTGATGACATGATAAACATTGTAATTGCTTTCTTCTAATTTAATCTTTCAGATTATTTTTGATGTTATTTTATATAATAGTAAACAAGGATAAAAAATTATTAATCATTATAAGGTGTACTATCGACATTGTAACAGGTATTCTTTTACGTAATCCATTTTTACAGAAGAAGTTTCGAAAAAAAGTTATTACATTAGAAATGTCATATTTCTATTAATTATAAATTTTTTCTTTTTAATTAATTTAAATAAGCATAAATACTTATATTATTTAATTTATCTTTTTAGCTCTTTATACTCAGATGGTATATTTGTAAGTGCATTGAAAATCAATTTTTTAGAATTTATTAATTTAACATTTATATTACTGTATTTATATAGTTATCTTGTAATTAAATGCAAAAAAGTTTTAAGAAATAATATGCCTTTTATTTTTAAGTCTTACTTACAATTAAATTTTGATTTATTTATATTCCTTAATTGATTTTACGCTTTTATAATAGAAGTCTATTGAGATATGAGTTGATTTGTAATATCCTTAGCGCAATTCATTGCCTAGATTTCGATGCTCGTATAATGTATTTATTTCGAAATTATTTATGATTAAATACATTCGGCAGCAAAAAATTTACTATTTCTAATCTTGGATTTTTCAACAGTAATTATTCATTTGTTTTTTATTATTTCTCAATATTTTTACGATTTATATAAACCCACTTTCCAAAAATAGGAAATCAAAAATATCACCAATTTTATATTTACAATGCTTTTAATACCAATTTTCTTTATTAATTTATTCATTATTTTTATCATTTATATAAATTATTTATTTGAAGATTTTTACATTTTCAATTGCAAATAACATATTTGTTGAGCTTTTTGTTAATTCTTATTTAAATGGTTTTTATTCCGGTGTATTTATTCGTGTAGGGGAAAAGGTCGAATTCTATTTGTGCTTGCAGGATTTTGACAGCCTCGACGCTCACTCACACCAATTGGCTAATAGCATATTTGCTTGCATCGCAAAAACAATAGCAGTTTTATTTTTACTTACTTATAATTTAAATTTTTCATTTATTTTTAATTAATAATTTTAATTTATCAAATTGATTGGGTAATAATCAAAATATTTTCCAATTATTAGCTGTAATAATTTAAAATCAAATTGTTCACTTATTAATTTAATGAAAGTTACAAATGCTTTTTAAATTATGCTACTTAGATTTATTTATTATTCTTTTTAAATTTCTTTTTTATAGCGTAAAATATTATATAAAATCTATTTAAAAATTGCTCTCTAATCCATCCCATGCTTGAGAAAGTTTTTGAATTCTATTAACATAATATGGTTTAAGGTATTAGACAATTTTGTTGTTTTTGGCGATATCTTTATTGTAATTCTTACATTTTTATATTTGTTTGGATGTAATTATATTTCACAAATTCACTTTAAATGGTAATATAATTATATTTTTGATTTGTTTTAACAATTCATCAAGCTTTAAAATTAATGTTTTATATAATAAATAATTTTAATAATATTTCAATTTTTAATCAATTTTCTACTGTATTAAATTGCAGATTATATGCATTTCTTCAACCATTCCTTAATTATTTTATTTATTAGTACATTATTATTTAGTACATAGTTATATTTTGCTAATATAGAATTGCATTAATAAATTTATTTTAAATTTAATTATACATTAATGGATATTATTTATTGATATCTATATATTTTTTATTTGTTTAAATTTATAAAAAAATGATAATTATATAAAATAAATTATGTTCCATGTTTAATATAAACATAAAAAATCATTAAATTGTTATATATCCTTTATATTATTTTTTTTTGGCTCATTTTTATTTTTACTATAAAATATATAAATAAAAATACTTTTTCCCCGCATGGTATCCATAGCCATATCTCACTTGAATTTATTGTAATGGGAGCCACCTCTTTCATTCCATTTAATAATCGTAAAATTACTTTTCTTTTAAGTTTTAAATTTAGCCCAATTTTACTAAAAATATTTGAAAATTTTTGAAAATATGTCAATTTTATCACTATGCGTTAATATAATTTTTTTAAATAGTAAAATGGTGTATTTTTAATTTTAGAATTGATAATTTTTGTTTATAATTAAATCATTATTTTATAATTTGTGTATCAAGCTATTTAAAAGTTTCATCGGAGTTATTAATTATATAATTAAATTAATTTCTTATAAATTATTATTTCTTTCCGAGATTATTTTAATTTATTCATAAATGCGTGTTTATTTAAAATTGAAATCTTATTATCTTTTTTATATTTTTACATCTTTATAATTATTTTATTTATTTTTATGTTTTTATTACAGTCATATAGCTCTTTAGTTGTGTGTAAGGAATTAAAATCAATGCCTAATCGAGAACCTTTTATTTTATTTATTTTATTATTATATGTATAGAATTAACCAAAAAATGGATTTTTTGGGTTGATGATTATCGGAATGCTGGAGTTTTGTAGTTAATGATTATTGGAAAATTATCATTTTTGGTTTTATTACATTTTTTTAACAAAAATTTAGTTTTATTTAATTAAATTAATTTTTTTATATTAAATGGTATCTCTTAGTTTTCCTGTAAACGTTTAATTACAAAATAAAATTTATTATTTAATTTTGTTAATCAATAAAATAATAATCAAATAAATTCCTTATTTATGCTTTTTAAGTACGATGGATTATACATATTCAAAATTTTTGCATCTTCGGAGTTTTATTCAAAATAATTGAAATCATTTTATTTGTAATATTAAATGAAGCATATGCATAATAATTTAGTTTAATAAATTTTTGTTCAATTAGGAACAATTTTTCAAAAAATCATTATATATAATAATAAGGCTTAATTACTCTCAAATTTTTTCATAATAGTTTATTGATCCCAAGTTGATATTAGTGTAACTTCAATAAAATCTAGATTTTTTTTTATAGATTTTATAGAATTTATGTGATTATAAATCAAAAAACGCTTATAATATATAATTTTTAACACTAATATATAATTATATATATTTTTTGATTTTTTAAATTTTTTACAAAGCATAGGTTAATAAGACATTTAATATCGAATCTTATATATTTTTATAAAATGCTATTTAATAATACCACTCAAATAGAATTGAAGAAGATGTTGAACCTATTTTGATGGAAGTCGTTTCAAGTAATGATCAATTTACAATGCTGTTATTTAAAAATATAAAATAAAATTTTTCTATTATATTATTTTTAATTTAAATGATAACTTACATTATTTTTGGTTAAACTTTAGTTAAAATTTATTTTTAAACCTGACTTTAGGTAAGTTAATTTTTTGAACGAATTTATTTTGTTTCTAATTCTATATAATGTTTTAATTAATTCTACAGATGAGTATATATGATTACTCAGAATTTATTCCTTTGATTATTTATATTTTTATTTTATAAACGAACAGTTATTTCATGATATAATAATTATTATTTAATGTTAAATATATAATAATAAAATAGATCATCAATGTTATTAAATTTAATCTGGAAATTCGTCCAGGATCTTTCATAGTATTGGTACGGGAAATTTATTATCTGTGAAAATTTTAGGAATATTTAAAACAAATGCATTTATTTAATACTTATTTGAACTAAAGAAACCAATAAATTAAATTAAAAAGATTTTATAATGATTGATTTGGTCGAATACTTTAGAATTTTTGCAATGAATTTTTAATTTATTATTTTTTAATTGGTAGTGAACTTTTAGCAGCTCTTAATTTGATAATGAATATGAACATTTATAACAAATTGATAAAATAATTATTTGTACTATCATAAATTTAAAATAATTTTTAAACCTTTAAAAAATCAGTTTTCTATAAAAAATATTCATAATTTCAATAATAAATTATTGTCTTATTCGAATTATGAATAAACATTGAAAATATAAATCAAGTGTATCCACGAATCTTGCTCTCGAAATCCTTTCCATTTTATCAAATGTAATCATTGATAATTTAAAAAAAGTTCATACTGAATTTTTAATTATTCTAATTTCTTATGATTTTTAATAATATAAAAATAAATTTAATCTTTTCTTAAATGAATAAATTAATTTTTCTTTTTTTAAATATATTACTATCATTTAGGTTTAATAAATCCTAATAATTATTCGCATGTTTTAGCTCTGTGTCTTCCACCCTACCATTGTGAATTGAATCCTATCGAAATGGTCACAATCATCAATAGCAAATTACTTTTTAGAAATTGATTTTTACTGGTTTTATATTACATATATCTATGCAAAATATTTATTTATTATAATTATACACTTTTCATTATAGTGCAATTAAATTTATATAAGCGTATACATAAATTAACTTTTTTATAATTTAAGATTCAAAAAAATATCTTTAATTTTTATTTAGATTAAAATTATTTTTATATTTTTTTAACTTTCGATTCTAATTGTATTATAAAAATTTTCTTATTATTTTTATAAGTAAAATTTTATATTCACATACTTATCTAATAATTTTTTTGATTTATTTCAATCAATTTATTTTATCATATAATAGGTAGAAAATAAAAAATTTCTTTTGTATTGTATGCTAAAAGAAACAATCTCTTCAAAAATCATAAAAACAAAAAATAAATTTTTTAAATTAATTTTTTCTTTATTATTATATTTTTTTAAAATAAAAATCCTCAAATTTTTCCAATTTATTATAGCTATGTAAGTTTAAATTAAATTTGTTTTAAGATATTTTTTATATTTATTTAACTGCTTTATTATATTAATATTATAAATATAATATTTAATTTTTCCATCATTTATTCATCTAATTTTATTTTCATTGTTGATATGACGGATATTATTTTTTCACATCTAAAACAAATAAATCTAGATTAATGAATATTACAAATTCATAAAGGTTGTTAACTTCATTATTATATTTAATAAATATTTTTCAAAATATCAAGTTTCCTTTACCAACCGACCATATCGATATACAATGTATTCTCAGAAACAATTGTTCACGCATAATTGATATAAATTAAGAAAAAAATTAAATTTATTTTATCTTTTAGCTCTATTTTCTTATTTTAACTTCTTACTACGGTGGGGGTCGATTCATCCCTGCCGTTTCATCACCGCCGATTCATCCCCCACGATTCATCGCCCACGGTTCAGTTCTAGGGTCGTTTCACCGCCCATTTTTCCTTACCAAAAAAGTTGTTTTTCTTAGGAGTAGCTTATTATTTTTTTTGGAGTAGCTTATTATTCTTAGGAGTAGCTTATTATTTTTTTTTTTGAAAATCTTAGGACTCTAATATTTTAAATTTTTGAAAATCCTTTACCTTTAATATTTTGAAATTTTGAAAATCCAAGGCCACTGAATTTTTTTGAAACTCCTAGGCCCCTGAAAATTTTTTGAAAATTCTAGGCCTCTGAAATTTTTTGAAAATCCAAGGCCTCTGAAAATTTCCAAGGACTCTGAAAATTTTTTGAAAATCCTAGGCCTCTGAATTTTTTGAAAACCCTAAACTTCTGAAATTTTTTGAAAATTCTAGGCCTCTGAAAAATTTAAAAAATTTTAGGCCTCTGAAAATTCTTGAAAATCCGAGATCTGTGAAAATTTTTGAAATCTGTGGCCTGCAAAAATTATGGCAATTGGGCAATGAAACGACCCTGAAACAACGGGCGATGAACCGTGGGCCGGTGGGGATGAATAGTGTAAGAATCGGTGGGGATGAATAGTGTCGGGGATGAATCGGCGGCGATGAATCGTGGGGGATGAATCGGCGGGGATGAAACGGCAGGGATGAATCGACCCAGTCCGTTCTTACTATTCTTGATCTTCTATAATTAGCATTCATCTTTAAATTTCATATAATTTTTTAAAAATTTTTATTACAATTTATTAGTTGAACATTCTTGATTAGTTGAACATTAAAATTGATCTCTCAATTTTAATTTATTTTTTTATAAAATATTGAACTTTATTTAAAAAAGTAATTCTATTACGTATCAAAAATATATAAATATAATTTTTTAATTTTGTTAGTTTTATTTTTACAAGAATTACTCATTATTTTTTTTAATATAATTTTTTTTTATATTTGTTATCTGAGTAAATATCATTAATGGAAAATTGGTTTCTCTCTTCGATATTTATTATCATATTTATGCTTTCGAAGTTATAGTTTTAAATTTTTAAAAATAAAAATAACATTACTAAATAATAAATATTAAACTAATAAAAAGATATTCTAATATAAGAATGTTTATATGAGCTATTAAATGTTTTCTCAATTACACAATTAAACATTTACATATTATAATATCATATGGTATGAAATAAAAAGCTTTTTTATTTGTACAGGTATTACTTGAAATATATTTGAATTTATTAAATTATATATATGATTCTGCTAATTATTAATGAAATTAAAAATCAAATTTATCAAACATTTATTTACGAAAATTGTTTTAAATAAATAATAGTTTAAGGCTTTTTTTATTGAATAAAATCAATCAATGATTTTTATATGGGTTTTTTATGTTTTTATGTGTTACCATGGCAAAAAAAGATAGCGATTATTGGATTATCATTTATTTTTAAAATTTATTTGATATTATTTTGAAAGAATCTTTTTAAATCATTTTATTACTAAAATTTATAATTTAAAATTTCATGCCTAAAATTCAAATTTGAATAATTCAATAAATTGTTTAATATTTTGATTTCTTATCTTTAATTAATAAATTTCTTTTAATATAAATTTTATGATTTTGAACGCTTTTTTGATATAAAATAAGGAACTTGTGTTTAATCTCGTTAAAATGCTCAGACATTGTTTACATTTTATTTTATTATAGAATCATAATATTTATCCATTTTTAATTAAATATCATTTTTAATAATGTGAACTTATTATTCAAGCTGATTTATTCTATTTTTCTGTTTGAAATTGGTTTATTATTTTATATAATTTAACTTATCCATTTTTAATTTACTTTAAATTATGTTTCTTTTTAATTTATTTATCATTTCATTCATATTTATGCATGTTATGAGGCTAGTTTTTTATTTTATTTTTAAAGTAAGATTTATATTATTTCCCCACTCACGTCGTTGTTTTCTAATACTGATGAAATGATCGACAGATCTTCCGATGTAAGAGCATGCTGAAAGTGACGGTCCAAGAAACTTAATTGCTAAAATTCAAATGGTTTGTCAATTCTTGTATTAAAATAAAAATAACCTCGGCATAGAAAAGTGCCGTTTTTTGAGTCTCGTATTCTTGCCGTAGTTTAGTCCATGTACCTTTTGCAAAGTCTTTATCGGCGCATTTATATTAATTTTTGATTTTTATCTTTGTATCATTGTTTTTTGTTAGTTCAAGGAAATTTTATTATTTGACACTAAGTAAATATAAATTATTTTTCGTTATTAATGATTTATAATTTATTTTTAGGTTTAATATTAAATCAATTTAAAATAAATTAATCAATTTTCTATCAAAAAATTAATCTAAAATTTGCTATTTATTAAAGCTAAAGAATTTGAATTTTTATATTCTACTAATAGAATTTTTTTTAAATTAGGTTTAAATTAGGGTGCCACGGAACCGGAACTTTTCACAAAAACCGGAACCGGAACTGGCCGGAACCAGGAAAACCGGAACCCGGAACCGGAACCAGATTTTTAACCGGAACCGGAACCGGAACCGGTCGGAACCAGCCTTTTTTAAGTCAAAAATTTAAAAAATAAAAAAAATAAAAAAAAATTTAAAGAGTCACCTATTTAAAAAATTTAAAAAATTAAGCATCTTGAAAAATCCAAGGCCTATGAAAGCTACGATTTTTTTTAGAATTCAAGACTATGAATATGAAAGCCATAAAATTTAAGAAGACTCCAAGGCCTATGAAATATTGGGAAGGATTCAACCCATGAAATTTTTTTCGCTAATGAAAATTTTACATTGAAAAATTCAAATTAATAGTTTTTTTGAATGTAATCCAAGTAAATAGTCTAACTTACCAATTTAAAAACTCTAAAAAATTTGGTTGGGGGAGGAGGCGGAGGAGAGAAGAAGAGAACTGATAGGTAAAAGACAAAGTATCGTAGAATAATTGATATAATAATGGAGTGGGCCGGGAAAATTTTGCATTTTTGGGCGAAAAAATCAGATTTCTTAAGGAAATTTCATCAATTTATACTTAACTTTCCTAAAATTTTTGCAAAATCCCATTCTTAGGGGTGCATTTTTCGGCCAAAAATGCCATTCTTAGGGGTGCATTTTTCGGCCAAAATGCCATTCTTAGGGGTGTATATTTGGTTCCGGTTCCGACCGGTTTGAAAACCGGAACCGGGTAGTTCCGGTTTTTGAAAATCGGAACCGGAACCGGAACTTTGGTTCCGGGGGGACCGGAAGTTCCGGACCGGTTCCGGTTCCGGTTCCGGTTCCGGTTCCGTGGCACCCTAGTTTAAATATGATTAATATATTGACATATATTTTATTTTTATTTTTTTTCTTATGCATTTTCAATTATTTATCTAATAATTATATTTTTGTATAAATATATAAATAAATTTTCTTTATTTATATGCCAAACTTTTTATTTTGTTTCTTTTGTTTTTTTGATTCGATTTGGTATCCATTACGTTATTTAAATTTTTTTAGAACTAATGATTATTTTTAGTGCATTATATTTTAATTATTAATGATTGATAATGAAACAATATTATTTTTTAGTTTTTATTTTTTCGATTATTTAATCTTCTAGATTTATGATTAGGTATTTGATTTTTGTAAATTATAGTTATATTCATAACTTTAATTATTATACCAAATTAGTTAGGTTTAGATTTTATTTTGCTCCACCGGTGGCGATACCAACAATTGTAAGGTCTGGATGAACGTCCAATTGATCACGGTGTAAAATGGAGGTTTCCTAGCTCAACAAACAACCATGTGGGCTACGCATTTAGCTAAGCCCACATAAAATTGATATATGTGGCAAAAGATGATTGGGTAAAATATATTTTATTAAATCTTTTTTTAAACTATCAGGCATTAAGAATTGAAATTTGTATAATTTTCATTATATTATTGATATTTTGCGTTATTTAGAATAACAGTATATATTATTAATTATTCAGATATTTTGATAGGTTGACGATATTTTGACGTTTTACTTATCTTTCATCTTTGCACGCATTATTTTAAAAAATTTCAAAAAATCAATTTAATATATAGATGTTCACGAACCTTGATAACATGAATGTCTGAGATGTTTAATACTTAAAATTTAAATATATATTCATCATTAATTTAAATTTGTATTACTTAATATTTTGGATAGTTATTTATTTGATTTTTTAATAAATAATTATAGATTCTAATTTATCTATTCTATATTTATATTTGAAAGATATTTTAGAAATTCTAAACTTTAAAAAAATAGAATATATAGATATATAATTTCATCTTATTTACACATATACTAAATTTAATATTTTTTATTTTGATAATTAAAAGCTGAAAAGACTAATATATTGAATTTTTCTATATTCCGATTTGTATTTGGATATTTTTAATCATTCATTCCTTTCGTTTTCTTAAGAAAGTATATATTTAAAAATAATTTGTAGGTATTTTGTTATTGATCAAACCCATTTAATAGACGCAAATATTAGTAGTTTGTCCAGTTCGGTCATTGTTGTTGTAATGACTATAGGAAAGTCAACAGCGCGGCAGCCGCTGCTATCACAAGAAAAATCATAATTTAAATTTAATTTGTGATTATTATTTTTATTAAATAGACATTAATTTTTAAAATTTTTATTCACTAATTTTAAATTAAGTTAATTATTCTTTTTATTTCAGTCATAAATTCTAATTTATTTTTAATTTTAGGTATTTTGCCTTATTATTGCCTTAATTATATATCTCCTTATTCCTTTGCATATTTGTTTATTGCGTCATTCGCAATATATATCAGCCTATTTTTTCGTAATTTATTTTAAATTTTAGTGTTTATTAATTTTAATAGTATTTTACGAATAATAATATATAAATATAAAATTTTCCTAATTTGAATCTGCTCATTATGTTTACCTATAAAATAACCTATAAAATCAATTTTTATGTTTTTTTATTAGTTCAAAATCAACTAAATGATAAAAATTTTCGATTTAAGCAATCATTTATAATTTTGAATTATTTAATCATAATAATATGCAAAATTGGATGGGTATATTAATGTATTAAATCCATTTTCTAAACAATAAAATTGGATTATTTATAGTTTTAGTGGAAAAATTATTTTATTTTTATAAAAAATTATAAATAAATATTTGAGTAAATTTTACGATTTTTTTTATTTTCTTTGCAGCGATACTGGCGACATTTTTTGCAGCGAAGCCGGCGGACCTTTAAGTAAGCGCGCAAATTAACTAAGATTAATAAATTAATTAAATCAATAGTTAATTGTTTTAAAATTTTAATAATATTGTTTATAATTTAAAGCAATTTTTAATAATTTCTTATATATATTCCTTTTAAATTTAAATGGGAGGTTTATTTTGATATTTTATTGGAAAGGAATTTGTGGATTTAAATATATGATAATATAATAAATTAATATCTTAAATTTGTTTTTTTTATTTCCATAAATTCTTATATTTTATATATATAATTTTCATATTTTGAATCTGCTCATTATGTTTTATTGGTTCAAACTCAAATAAATGATAAAAATTTTCGATTTAAGCAATCATTTATAATTTTTAATTATTAATCATAATAATATGCAAAATTGGATGGGTATATTAATGTATTAAATCCATTTTCTAAACAATAAAATTGGATTATTTATAGCTTTAGTGGAAAAATTATTTTATTTTTATAAAAATTTATAAGTAAATATTTGAGTAAAATTTTTATTTTTTTATTAAATAATATGGTTTTTTTTATTAAATAATATGGATTTTTTTATTAAATAAAATGGTTAAATCAAATATTTTTAACATTTAAATTTTGAAAATATGCTCCACGTAAATACCAACATAACACTAAGAATAGAATTCTATTCAAATTTCAACATGATTAATTATTTCCATAAAAATATATTTATTTTTGTGTATTGAATACATTTACATTGTTGATTTCATTTTCATTATTATTTAAATAATATTTGGTTTTATTGTTTTTTTTTTTAAGTTTGGAATGCAAATTTTAATCAAATTTAATTTTATTTTCACATTGATATGTACTTGCACTAGTTGTTAAATGTTGTTATATTTTTGGTCATAAAGGCAGAAAGTAATAAACTATTCCTTTTTATAGATTTGGATTGGTTATATAATATAAAAATAATATTTTATGAATATATTATTTATTAAATAATTATTATATTCTTGAATATTTTTTAGGACTCACAATTTGAATTAAGCTAAGGAGTAGAGAATTGATTAATCAAAATATTATTAATTAATCAAAAAGCTTTATTTTTAGTAGATTTTATATTTAAATAAATATTTTTAAAATATTATTATGCATATTTTAATTAAGATCTTGTAAAAACTCATTTTATATCTTTGTGTTTTTTAATATCTTTATTTATAATTATAAAGCTTATACACATTCTGAGAATCGACTAGACTCCTTAGAATCGACTCGTTAGAATTAAATGCTTCCTAAAACTATTTCAGAAAATACTTAGGATGTAAACTAAGTTCTGACATCTATTCGTTAACTTAAGAAAAATATTTATTAAAATATCAAATTAAACCCAAACAATAGTTCAAATAGCAATCATTATATCGGTGGTATGAAACTACATGTTGTGCAAAAATCCTTGCTTAAACTTCAGGGAAGTTTAGAGGCAAAATACAACCTGAGGTCATTTTCGACATGGTCAAATTGGACTAAATTTTTCTCAAAAAAAGAAATCATCTAGTGGACCAAGATTTGCGGGATATTCTGGGTAAAAATGAACTTCTCAATTTGAGTGTAACATTTTTTCTTGGGTGCCCTTTTTGAAACATCGTTTTTAGGCATATGTCCAAAAATCTCACCTTCACGATATTGACCAAAAGAAACCATGAAAAACATAAAAATCGAATTTTTAGATTATATGACCTATTATGGCATAATAATATAGTTTAATAATGATTTTGGCGTTTGTAAAAGTCTTACAGCTGAGATTCTCATTTTGACCCAAGAAATTGCCCTAATTTTTAGGTGTTTTTGCATGCTCCATAGTCCATACTCTTCTGGTTGAATTTTCTGAAATGCTTTTTGAGTCGTAAAATCGGATCTGCTGGTTTGTTTTCGATAAAAAAGTGTATTACCTTAATGTCTACTGATTTTTTTCGATAGGAATTTCTTATCTAAAATATAAAATTTGTATATTTATTTAATATAAATATAATAACTCGGTTTTTAAGTATCTTGATCGGAATTCTTTTTAAATATATATGATAGATTTCTTATAAAATATTTTAGCTTTTCCGAATGGCCGATAAATCATCAAGAAATGGGACCATGGCCAGTGATTTTTTGTCTGAAAGAAAAGGGATTAGTTCAAATAATGTTAGCTCAAAAGCTCATTTCATTTTTCAATTTTATTTTCCTTTTTGTGGGCTCAACGACCTGATCGAAAAATGATTCAAATCCAATGGGGATTGGATTTGGGATGGTTTAGACCCTAGGACTTTACCGCAGTAACTTTTTAGTTTATTAATTAAAACAACGATTGACTCCTAGAATATCTTTTCTGTGAAACATAGTTTCTTCGCCACTTTTTTGCATTAAACGTAAAATAATTGCAAGAAAATTAATAAAATTTTATATACATATTTGTCCGTTAATACATTCGCTGTGCTATAGAATAGATCCTCCACATCATTTATTTATTATTGAGTGTTTAAGGTGTTTGCAGTATTGATTTTCTGAAAAAATTAAAATTATTAATTTCGATTATTATAATTATTCTTTTTTATTTTTTAATTACTAGTAATAAATATTAATTATCTATACAGAATTTTTTACTATTTATTTAAATATATCATTTTTATTTAGAATATGAACATAGGGTTATTATTCTATTAACTAGATTGCTCCGCAATCTAGTGAGGTATCACTATTTGATTTTGTAAATTTTTTAGATGCTTATATAGGAGAAAAAGCGCGGGGCGCTTTCAACACTGAGCCTAGAAGTGCCGAGTTAACAATCTATATAGGTAATTTGAATGCGGTAGGCTCGGCTTAGCACTGGACTTGGCCTGCAGCGCAAGTCCAGTGCTAAGTCTCGCTATTAGGGCCGCTCCGCGTCCCTAATTGTGGCAAAAGTAGAATTTCCTCCCTTCCATTTTTTTTTCATTCTACTTTCACTTTATCTCTATTCAAACTCTCCCTCTCTCTCTCTCTCAATCCACTTTCACTTTTACTTTCTCTATGTATATACTCACTCTCTTTCTATTCACTCTCTCTTTCTACACCCTAATTCTCTCTCTCTATAATTATTAAATTTTTAATTAGTTTTCCTTCTACATATCATTTCATAATTATATTTATTTATTTGTTTATTAATTATATATAGTTCTCTTTATAAAGATTAAAAAATTAGTTAATATGAATCATTAAGCTTCAAGGTTACTTTAATGGGGCCATTCCAAATTTCAATGTATATAAAATTTATTAAAAATATAAATTATGATCTTATTTAATTGGAATTCTTTTGAATAATTAAGTTTTTGTTCTCATATTTAAACAATATTTTTATGTAATATTTTTTATTTAAAATGAATATGATATTATAGTTAGAATTTTTAAGTGATAAGCATCCGTCAAAGTTTAAAAATTTTCAATTATTCATTATTGCTTCATCAAGACAATTAATTAAAAGATGATATCATTCATTTATTATTATAAATTCATTTTTGGGGCTAGAGGGTCTTGTCCTTTTTCCCGGGAGAGGGGGAAAGGTGGAAGACCAAATTTTATTGCTCTATCCATTTTACAGGTCGAGCAGTTCCAGATCAGCGATCGGACGGTCCGGCGGGCAAATCTGCACCAGTATTTGCCAAGGAAATGGTTCAGGGTCGAGTCAACTCCAGCATGGTGAAGTTGCTCATGGGAGAATCGAATGAGCAAGGAGCAAACGGGCGATTGGGTTGGAAGCACCAAAGGATGCTCAAAATCTGGATCGCCAGTGCCCGCAAGCCTTGATTTCAGACGGATCAATCCATCGAAATCCAGATAAGTCGAGACAGGAAGGGTCAGGTCCTTTTGAGCCATTTTGATCTAAAGATCATGTCCCTTCTTTCTGTTCCTTTTGGAAAATTGCCCCTGGGGGTCAAAATCCGTGAAGAATTTCCCTTTCCCACATTTGGACAGGAAAAGGAGGACAAAGAGCATGGATTGGAGGAGTTTGGTCCAGCAGCTGAACCGCTCTGCTTGGATGATGGGCTCGGGAACCGTTGGCACACTCAGCACAATTTCGGGCGCCGAACTTTCTTCAGGCGTAAAATTGGCGGTGAGTTCATCTGGCCAGTGTTCTGGTTCTTTCTTAAGCCATTCGGGTCCCCACCACCAGATTTCACTGTTTTTCAACTCATCTGGGGTTAAGGGGTGGGTGCTTAAATCGGCGGGATTATCGTCCGTTCGGACATACTGAAATTCGGTGTCTCGATGTCCGCAGATTTCACGGAATCGATTCTCAACAAAAATAGGCTTTTTGTCCGTAGAACTAAGCCAATTAAGAACAATCTGGGAATCGCACCATAAAAACCGTTGTTCGATTTTATGGATTAGGTGGGATTCCACGAATTTTTTGGCACGGACCCCGATCAGGGCTGTGATTATGTGATTCCGCCTTCATTTTCTTAGGACGGAGCCGGGAACGGGAATAAATTAGGGAAGTCATGGTCCCGGATGCCCCTTGGGCCCGGGTATAGATCGCCACTGAAAAAGCATCTTTAGATGCGTCCGTGAATATATGGAGCTGGATCGCATCGATTTTTCCTCATAGGGGTGTGTCGAGGGAGGGAAATGACCTTATTTTGCCATTTTGAGGACATTTCGATCCAATCATTTTGTTCTTTTTCCAGGATTGGATGGTCCCAGCTGGAAGAACAATTTGGGCCCGACCCAGCACGGAGCGCAAAGGCCGAATGGATCAAAGAAGGAGGCGATGTGGCTGAGCACTGTTCGCCGTGTCGAATTTTCACTGGTAGGGAGGGAAGGGAATCGAAATTGGATAGTATCTGAGGATAAAATCCATTTCAGTCCCAAGAAAGATGGCTCTGGATTGTCCAACCGGTCTTCTGGCGGAACGCCCTCCAACATGGCTGGAATCGGCGCGACAAATTCGCAAAGGCGCATCTTGGCACTCGAAAAAATGGATTGGGCCTGGACGCACTTTTCCCGCCCTTCCTCCGGACTGTCAGCCAACAACAGTAAGTTGTCGACATATAACAGGGAAAATTGCCGGATTTCCTTAGCAAGGGGTAAGGGGGAGTTATCCATCAACCGCTGAAGAGTTGCGTTTAATAGGAAAGGGGAGGACACGACCCCGAATGCAATTCTCCGGAATCGGAAAAATTGGATGTTCGGACTGGAAAGGGGCTTAGCTGGGTCCTTGAACCAGATAAACTTGGTGAATTCTCGGTCAGCCTCTGCTAGACCTATCATCAAAAAGGCCTTTTCCACATCCGCACTGATAGGATAAGGAGTTTTCCCTAAACTTTATAAGAGTTCCGGCCAGATCAGGATAAAGATTAGGCCCTGGGAGTAAACAATCATTCGGGGATCTGGTCCCTTTTGTATGGGATGAAGCATCGAAAACGATGCGTAATTTTTTCCCAATAACGGGGTGGTGGGGTAAGAAATGCTCCTCCCCACCGGTTTGGTCGGCTGGTTCGATTATTTTCCGAACCAACTGGTCATTGATGATTTCGTTGTAACCATCCATCAATTGGGGGGATGCCCGAAGTCGTGGCATTAGACCGGAAAGTCGGGAAAAAACTAGGCAAAAGTTGGAGGGCGGGACCTCTCCTTCTTTTTTCCAGGGCCATTGTACTTCGTATCTTCCCTCTTTATCAGTCTTAACTGACTTTTCATAAAATTTCAGGGCACGCTGGTCATCATTGGATTCCGGCGGATCGCTGATGCCGATGCCTTCCAGGGACCAGAAGCGATCAATGCCCAACTCGGCGGACGGAATCGGGTCAGTTTTGACCACTGGGGAACAAACGCAAAAAGATTTGTCCGGGTTCGGTACCGAAAATTGGCAGTCCTCACCACCCAAAACGGGTCCAAAAACAGTTTCGATCTGGAAAATACCCGGGCGGATTTCTTTATGCCCATAAATGTATTTCCAGAACTCACGAACACCAATCATTATCTTGCGCTCGAGCTGTTTAGGATAATGATCAGCTGGGTTATACTCATCCGATTCGGGTTCAGACAAGCATTCCAGGGGAGGTGTGATTTTATCGGTCCGGTTTAGCATAAGTTCTTCCCATCCACCATCATGGCGGGCTATCATGCCCGAGTAAATTGGGGATTGGAATTTCGAAACGCTAGTGTCCGAATTCCCGACAAAACCGCTCACCATCAGTTGCTCAGAAGCAACTCGACGGGGCGAAATTTGATGCACCAAGTCCCGGGTAATAAAACTGGTCTGCGACCCTGTGTCAAAAAACACAGGCACAGAAATGGGTTTGGCGGGTTGGTGCAGATTATAAACCAACACATTTTCACCATTAAATAAGCTGGATTTTTCACCTGTTTAGGCCCAGCAAGGGAATTCGGAATGGGAAGGACGCCGGATAATTGGCCGCTGGCGCCGAGGATTTTGCCAGGGATTGTTCCTTAGGAGGTTGAGTTTGTGCTTTCTTTCTCTCCTTAGGGATCGGTGGTCCATTCTTCGGACACACCATGGAATGATGGCGGCCCTGACAAGTGGAACATCGACGCGAATCCTGGCACTCGCTCTGATGATGACCAGATTGAATGCACAAATGACATCGGTTTTGTTCGGTGAGTATTGGCACTGTGTGCCGGGGTTGGATATTTAGGACATTTGAAGGGGCGGTGGCCAGAACCCGCACACAAGGAGCAATGATCCCCTGGGTTAGGTTTAGATGACTTCCCTTTTTGAGGATGGGAATCCACAATAGGAAAGGCACGGCCTTGGTTTTGGTCTCCATTTTGGTTCCCCATATGTTTGCCGTTGCGATTTTTACCATTGCGGCGAAACCCGTTGTGATTTGGTGTAGGGGGATCGACTTGATGCCGTCCATTAAATCCACCGGAGGGGTTGGGAGTAGGGGCCCATTTTCCGTTTGGGCCCTTTCCTTAACCTGGACCAGCTTTGCAAGTTCATCCCTCCAGTCCTTAGGCGACCATTTGCGGCCGCTAACCATCTCTTTTTCAATAAGATAGATTCGGGTTTCACGGGCTAGCTTTCCTCGTAAAGTTGTTATGAGGAATTCATTGTTATCCATGTTTTCCCCTAGATTGGATAGCTGGCGACAGATCCGTTCGACCGCCGCGGACAGAGCCCGAAGCTGCGCTGGACTGTTATTGGCTGATGGCAGATCAATCAGCTCAGCACGTAAGTCATGGGCTCGTTTGGTGTCGTCACCAAAACGGGCCAGGAGGGCATCCCTGACAATGGAATAATTTCCATTGATCACAGCGTATCCCTCCGTCATCTCGCGGGCAGCTCCCCGGAGCTGCCCGATCAGATAAGTTAATTTCTGGGCGTCGGACAACCCAGGCCTAGAATGTATTTGGTCCTGAAAGTTCTGCCAGAACGCGGACATTTGTTTGGGTTTCCATCGAAATCGATCAATACCGTCGTCGCGAGGGGCACGAAGATCCCACCTGCGGGATTTTGAGGTGGGGGAACCGGCGGTAGCCCCAGAACTGGGGTCCCTGCTGCAGTGGACCCTGTTGAGCACGGATCAGATCGACCCGAAGTTCGAGATCGGTCGTCACATCCGATGCCGTTACAATCAAGTCGGCCGGGTGGACACCCTCATTCGACTGGAAATTTTCCATTGTTTGTTCTTCCCCGGCTCTTTCCCGGGCAGGAAGATCCCGGATTATTCCGTCCCATTGGCGGAGATAGTCCTTCAGAGTATTAATATGACGGGTAAGGTGTTCGGCTTTCCCAACAAGAGCAGGAATGCCAGGGTTTGGGTCATGCAGAAGCAATTGTGCTTCAGTGACCAATTGGGTAATTCGACCCATACAGGGACCAATGACTCGTCTTAAAGCCGAGGACATTGTAAACGGTTTATCGGTTAGGTTTGGAAAAGGTTTGGTTAGAACTCAGTCGGTAGAGCACCAGACTCTTAATCCGCTTTGTCGGAGTTGCCAAAGTTCGGAAAGGGAAAGCTCGGTTGGATCCAAAAAAAGGCGGTGACAAAAAAGGAATTGATTTTTTGGTTTTTAGGTTTTGGACACGAAGAGGCCCGGTGGATGTGATCAAGCTGATCGGAGGTGTCGGAACACCAAAGGGGTGAGGTTCGGGGAAACTCGAAATGGGAAAGCTAAAAGCCGAAGGATAAGTCAGAAGACTTTGGTTAGGATTGGAGGCTGAAAAGCCGGATTGATCTACGGATAGATCCTGGGATGGGGAACGCCGAAGGAGAAGACGAAAGCCCTTGAATCCCAAAAGGAATGAACACTTGAGTTTGAGAGAGAAAGTTTATGAGAGCCAAAGAAATTGGAAAATGATGAATGCGAGGTAAAAAATGGGGGCAAAAATGTGGATATTTATAATGCAAAAAATATCATGTGATCTGGGGGCGGGGTTTGATCGTCGATCGAGGAATGATCTGGGAATGAGGATGATCGGATGATGAAGGTGGTCGGAGTGGTCATCGGAGCACAACTTGGACGAGGGCGAGCACGGGCACATCGACACCAGTGGGCATGGAACAACGACGGAGCAGGTGGACAAGGGAGATGACAAATGATCAGGTCAGAGGAAAGGGGGGGGTGGGCACCCGAACAATTTTTGGATAGGATTTAGTTAAGCCCCGGGACGGACACTTTTGGATGGGGGCAAAATTCCCACCCATGATTAGTGACCAAAATCAACCACTTTCGAATTCTTAGATTTTCCGAAGGGCTGATTTTTTTACGATATTTACTCAAAAATATCCAACAAAAATGTCAACAAATTCTGTTGATCTTCAACAGATCTCCCGCGGCCGCTTCATTTGACATCCGGGAAAGCCCAGTCATCGATGGGCTCAATGGTCAGCGGGGACAGTGCCACTGGACTCGGCGATTTTCGGCTCTTCCTTGGGTAAGGAAAAGGTTAAATTAGGAGAGGGACGAAACCGGGGGATTGTCCTAACCGGGATTTCGGGTTCGATCCAGCGCAACCCGAGGGGATCACGCCTGTTTACCCACGTGGGTGGGGGGTAACCGAAGGAAGGATTCACCTCCGGTGTCGAGGTGCAGGCATCCTACATGGTGGCCTTGGGCTTGAGGCTCGCCTCAAGAAAAGCCGTCAGCTGCTTTGGTCAATTTGGTCAATTTGGAGCTGGTGCAGTACCTCCAGCAACACCATGGTGTTGTCCCTGATCTGCTGATTCAGGCGGAAGTTGGTGTCCTTGGTGGGTTCCGCCTGGGTAACCGACACCGCGGAGGAGGTGGACCCTTTGGTGTCCGCGCCAACAATGGGTTCCTGGGCCGGTGGAGCCGGTGGCACCTCGTTGGATGGCCCGTTGTTGGGCGGCCCGTTGTTAGATGGCCCGCTGGGCCCGCCTTTTTTGGACGGCCCGTTGTTATACGGTCCGTTGGTACGGCGCTGTCCGTAGGGATGCGGACGAGGAGGACGAGGCGCAACGTGAGGTGGCGCCAGCGGTGGTAAAAGAGTCAACGGTGCCTGCGGAGGAGGCACATTGAATGGCGGAAGAGGCACCTGGACCTGAACAGGGGCCTGGTTCAAGAAATAGGAGAGGAGGAGCAACGGGAGAATTTTTCTACCTACCTGTTGAACCGATGGATTTTCAGTGATCGGCATAGCGTGACCATTGAAAAGCACAAAGTTTGGGCCATCAGGGCCAGAGACGACGGGGTAGGATTGGTTGGAAGCCATTAGAGGAGAATTTTTAGAACAGATTGGTGAAAATTCGATCTAAAAAAGCAGGTGGTTGGGAAAAAAGCCTCATAGCAAGCTCAAAAGTATATGGGTTCGAGACCCTGGCATTTTTCCTGAATCCCACATAAAAAGTTACCCCCCGGGGGGACCTTTGCAGGGGGTATTCAAGCCCAAAAAACTTAGTTTTAAGGGTCGAAAAAAATCGAAGAAAGTTTGGAAAATTTTTGCAAAAAGGCAAAAAATTAGAAATTGAAAAAAATGAATTTTGGAGCAATAGTAATGCTTAAAAAGGATCATAAATGAGAGAAAAGGGATGATTTGGGATGGCAACAAAGCCTGGGATTGTCCCCAAATTCATGGGGGAGTGAAGAATTGTGATTTTAAGCGACCTTTTATACAGATCACTTGATGGAGTTTTGTGGAGGGACAAAATTTGAAAATGGGTGATCGGACAAAATCTGGGCTGGGAAAATTGCCGATCATGATCAAATCCCCAGAATCTCCATTGCGGAGGAGATTGCACCGGTGAAATCTTGTCATTTTTCAGGCGCGTGCCAACGACGCCAATGAAACGACAGATCAGCACTATGATGACGGAGAGACAGAGGATTATGGAGATGATCACCGCGATCAACTCCCAATCAAAGGAGTCAAATTCTTTCGAATTTTTGGACAATGGTGATTTGCCGAAGACCATGGGGGGATTTGCGCTAATAGAAGCGCACCAATTATCACCCTCGAAATTAGGCGGTATCCACGAAAGATAGGATTTAGCTTTAGAAAAAGCATGAACACAATCCCTCCTAGGAATAGCACCGCAAGGGCAATAAAATTTTGGGGGAATCCGCTAATCCATCATAGGGCCGAAAAAATGGCACAGGGGCTAGGGATAGGGATGGTCAATTGGGAGGGTTCTTCAAGACCCCTCCCTGAAATGCCAATTTGTATAGGTCGGGATTTCACCAGAAAGGCTAGGGTGCCATTCAAGGAAAAGATAGTTACACCCCCTGGACACCTGACCCTGCATTTCGTGTTAACGATTGCAGAATCGAAACTCAGGGTGGTTTCAACTTCGGTTCCGTTTTCTGGGCATGGTATAACCCAATTGGACCCATCTTCACATTGAATCTCGGCCAAGGGATGTCCGGAAGAAGCCCGACATTTAAAGGTCAATTTGGCTGAGGTCCGGCAGTGCTAGCACCCGTTGAGTGCTAGGGGCTGTATTTCGCATTTTGCGAGATCATGTTTTACGGCTACCCTAAGATTCTGCATTTGCAGGGTTAGGGAAATGGGGACATAACCACTATCGGCCCAAACTTTCCATTTGTGATAGTTTAATTTGAGTTTTGCAACTGTCAGGTGCAGTCGGTGGTTTGGGTCGTTAACCCATTTTTCAATGTTTAGTTCACGACATTGGCAGCGGACAACTGCGTTATCGTGATCTGTCCTGCACTTGATGCAAGCGTCCGGCGCCCAGCTGCATCTCTTCATGGTCGGGGCCTCGAAATCAGAGGAACACCGTTAGTCAATGGACGGGAAGTCAGAAACAAGGGCTCCATTATACCAATTCCCGACAAAATAGTCGGACAAAACTGGGGCGGGGGGTTGTCCCATCACCGCCGGGGTAATAGTATCATTGGCCTCTCCCCAGTGGAAAGTTCGGCCGTTGTAAAGGTCGATTTCCTCCCTGATCGGATCGATTCCGGGGAGGTTAAGGGCTAGTTCCGTTTTTATCCTGTATTCCCATGTAGGACATCGGAACAATTGAAAAATCGGGTCCACAAAACTGCTTTTTTCTGCGGTTGGGATTAGGTAAGTCCGATAGAAAAGGCAGCCATCGGAATGCCGGAGGCACCCGTTTTGCCAAAAACCATCGGTGTCATCACAATAGGTATGGCCCAAAAAATGGTTGACTGAATCCAGTTCTGTGACATTTTCATGGGGTAGGATCCTTTTGCACTTATGGTTTGTGCAGGAACCCATTTCTGCGCATCTTTTGGAGGCTAGAGTATCCACTTTGTAGGACCGAATGTAGGTCTCATGCTCTGAGACACATTCTAAGGAGAGATTCTCCATCCTGAATGCTAAATATCCGCCAATGGAACCATCCGAACCTTTTAGGAGCAGATTTACTGTCTGTCCTGCTGGCAATAGTTTTAACTCAGTTACCGAGTTATATCGGCAACTAGTCCCGTTCCCGTCGGAAAAACATTCTTCCGTCAGGGCAGTAAGGGAAGTGGTAGTTCCGGAACAGAATGGGGAAAAAGAGAGACCAATTATGGCCAAAGCGATCCCCAATTTCGTCAACGGGCGAAATTTGGTTTTAGGGGTGGATTGGAACCGTGGCGGACCATAGGACCGAGCATCCAGGGGGATAAGTTCGAAACTGGTCCCTCTTGGAGTTTGAGGGGTCCTGGGAATCGAATGGTGTAAGGGTTGCCCAAACCGTTCTTCATCGGTTAGGGTGAGAAGGGGATGACGATCACTAGAATAATTCGGCGTTTCGTCCCATTCCTCCTGATAAACATATCTTTTTCGTTCCAGGTTTTGTCGCCTTTGAAAACGACGAATTGGCCAGCAAATTGCCCACCGATAGAAGGCACAACAATATCGACAGCAACTGAAGAGCCAGAAGCTCATGCCCAGCAGTGTCATCAGAAGAAGTGCCAGCGCACCAAAAATGGCGGCGGAAATGGTGGGTGAACATTGGGCGTTAAAAATTCGATCCAAGCAAACATAGCATTGGATCACTAGACAGGGGTCGACTGGGCGACATTTTATGGTTTCCTGGGTTGAATTGTCCCTACTAGTCCAGTAGGTAACAGAACAATCTAGGCCAGCAACCAACGTGTCATCGGGCATAGGGAATAGGAAGGGACTTTTGAATGGTCGGTTGCTGCAAATTTCATTGCAACTAACATCTAAGGCCATTGTCCCAGGGTGAGCATTCACTCTAATCCCTTTCAAATTTCAGGACAGCAACTCGGTGGACTCGCTGCTGGACAATGGCATCATGGATATCAGGCACAGGAGCAAAATCGGAATGTAAGTCGGGAGTGAATGGGTTGGGACCGATCCCTTTTTGGCCCTTCTATACCTGGATGGGAGAGGTACATCCGACTGTTTTGGTGGCTCTCTTAGCCATCGGAATTTTGTTTTTCGACTCCGGACTCAGTGGGGTCCGGAGCCTCCACAAAAAAACATTAAAAATGCATTCTAATTAAATATGCATTTTAATTAAATTTTTTAAATCGATACCGTAAATTCATTTGGTAGTAATATTTCTCGATTCAGTTATGTCATCATATTTACCAATGACATTATTAATCTCAAAGATAGATTGCATTTTCTTCATTTATTCTCAACTTATAATAATTACAAGTAATTATTGAAGAATTTTCATTCTTAATTACCAATAATTACGCTTTCTATTTTAATTTTATAATTTAGTTTTGATACCAATAATAAAATTAAAGAGAGTTAAATCAATTTTTTGAGTTAAATAAATTTAGTTTTTAACCTTGTAATGCTCATCCAGTTCATCTTGAGTCACCACCTGGATTGAAATATACCATTAATTATAATAGAAATTAATATCAAATATCCTTGGCATCTTTCCTTTAAAGCAATGAAGTGCTTAAAATATAAAATTTAACAATATTAATAATTATTATTATTATTATATAATACGATTTATTATATTTATATTTATTACTTCAAAATTATTATATTTTTGATTTATATTTTGTTTAATCTAGTTTATAATTGTATCAATTTAATATTATTTGATTTTAATTGATCAGATAATTATTTCGGATTTAGCTTCGGTCAACCTATTTCTTAGAATTGCAATTCCATCCGTTTGTAAAAAATATTAAAATTTTTATATGATTTTAATCACATATATAAATTATTTTATAATAATAATAATGTTTATTCCATTCGCAAGGTACCATCGGTACACTAACAGCGAACTCAAAAATAAAATACAATAATAGGTGTCAAAGTCAAAATGAAACAAATATAAGAAATTGGTGAGCAAACGCACGAAAATATGAGAAAAATTAAAATAGAAAGGGTGAATTATAAATTCAACCCGTTCAAATCCAGTTCTTCAACGAATGTTTTAAAGTTTTTTGTGCTAGAATCTTCAAATACTTCTTTGGGCAATTTATTCCAATTTGTAACAACCCTTGTGAAAAAATTTTGCTGAGTTTTCGGAAAATATTTTCTATTTTGAAGTAAAAATGGTCTTCTACATGCACTTTTCGTAAAATTGAAGAATTTATTTGGGTCTAAATGTGTTCTCTTGGTAATGTTCTTTCAGAAATATTTCTTCTAAAATCTAGCTTTTTTAATCCTCAAATTTTAAGTCTTTCTTCATAATACGTGGAATTAAACCACACTTTGATAGTGCTCTTCTCGTAAAGAATTTTTGTACTCTCTCTATACTCTGACAAGTTTGTTTTTTATTGGGGTTCCAAATCTCGGTACCATATTCTAAATGAGGTCTAATATATGATTGTAAGCTAAAATAATTTTATTCAAGTCACGAGTTTTAATATTCTTAAAAGATGATATGCAACTAGATAAGCTTGCTAAATGACTTTATTTATTTGAATGCTGAAAGAAGTTTATTATCAATCATTATCCCTAGATCTCTTACACATTCTGCCTCAGAAATAGCATCATTTGAAAGCTGATATGATGTTTTATTATTGTTTTTACCTAAATAAAGGATAAAGCATTTATTAGAGGCTATTTCGATGCCATTCTTTTTGGACCACTTTTCTAAATTCAAAAGGCCACTTTTGAGAAATTTCAGGGATTCATCATTTTGGTGGGAAATATATAGCTTTATATCATCTGCATACATTTTGACATGAACTTCTCTTGGGAGACTTTTTGGCAAATCATTAATAAAATCAGAAATAAAAGGGGTCCCAAAACACTGCCTTGAGGCACTCCCGAGTGAGTGAAAATGGGATCCGAATAAGTTTCACCAATTTTAACCTTAAATGAACGCCCAACTAAAAAATTCTCAATAAATTTGAAAATTTTTCCTTTGATTCCAATTTCATGTATTTTTTGGAGCAATAATTTTATAGGAACACTATCAAACCTTAGCAAAATCGATACGTCTATACAATTTTCATTTTGAAGCGCAATATAAAAATCATTTAAAATTGTCAAAAGCTGGCTCGTTGTTGATCTTTCTTTTAGAAAGCCAAATTGCTCACATAAAAAAATTTTACATTTTGAAGAAAGTTAATTATTTTGGTAGGGAAATAGGCCTATAATTACCCGGATTATTTTTATCACCCTTTTTAAAAATGGGTAAAATAAATTATGTTTTCCAAATAGGTGGAACTTTGCCATAATCAAGGATTATTCTAAATATTTCGGTAAGAATTAGTGCTATTGTTTCAGCACACTTATTAAGCAAAATGTAAGGTATGCCATCAGGGGAAGTTGAATTTTTATTAGGTAAATTTTTGAGAATTTCTATAGTAGCTATTATATCAAAATCAATATCGGTAATTTCTGAGGAATAATGTATAATGACATCATTATTTTTTTCATAATTTCTAAAAATAAAGGATTTTTGAAAATTAATTATCACAATTTATTATTATTATTTTCATATTATTCGAATTCTATAATTTATTCTCAAGTGTGTTTTTATTTTATTCCGTAATTAAGTTATTTTCATAAAATTTGTTTATTCAATTTAATTTTAACTAATTGGTTCGCTCTGTCTTCCTTATATTCTTCAGACGACGAGAAATCAAATGATATTTTTTATATTTTTAAGAAGATTGCCACAATCTCTTTTAAAGACAAAATTCCTCCACTTTTGTTCTAATTTAAGACTAAAATTTAAAAAAGATCATGAAGCTAGGATTTGAAAAGTGATATATTATTAAAAATTAATTATTTAAATACATTTAGGATTTATTCTATTTAATCATATTTTTAATTTTATATTTAATATATTTAATAATTATTTTAAATATATATTTATTCATATATATAAATATTAATGTATAATTATAAATTATTTCATAGTTATTATAACAAATTTCAAAATAATAACAAATTCTGAGATTTTGGCAGCTATTTTTAAGATTATATTTTTAAAATCATATTGTGGTTTAGATCTATTTCTATTTTTTTGAATATTTAGTTTCTATAAAATTTGTATTATTTTTTTATATTTTTAATTTTGATATATCTAAATATAATTTAAATTCTTAGTCTAGAGTCCTTCGAAGCTTTGAGAGATTGGATATCTTTTTTCAATTTAGATCTTATCATAATTCATTTATTTAAGTGATTATATTATTAAAATTTTGTTGATATAAGTATATTTCATTATTATTTAATATATTATTCAAAAATAAAAATAATCAAATTATATTTTAATTATTAAATTAGCATTTCATAGTTTAAAAATTATTTTTTGCGGAATATAGAAAATATTAATATATTAAAGTTATTAGCCTTAATATGCCATACTTTCCAGTCACGAGGATCGGCGTAGGCGTAGTTCCGCCTGTATGGGCCTGTGGCATTGCGGGCCGTTGTCGAAAACATCGGTAATTAAGGGATCTGTTAAAATAAAAAAAAGTTTTTTTTAAATTTGTAGCCAAAATTTTCAGGATTTTCCAATTTGTAAATAAGAAGTTTAGGTTTTTTTAATTTGTAACAAAAAAGTTTAGGTTTTTCCAATTTATAACCAAAAAAAGTTCAGGATTTTTCTATTTGTATCTAAAAAGTTTAGGGTTTTCCAATTTGTAAGTAAAAAGTTTAGCTTTTTTCAATTTTTAAAAAAAGTTTAGGCTTTTCCAATTTGTAACTAAACAAGTATAGAATTAATCAATTTTTGGTTATAAATTGGAGCGTCCTTCGAAGCGTCCTTCGAAGCTTTGAGAGATTGGATATCTTTTTTCAATTTAGATCTTATCATAATTCATTTATTTAAGTGATTATATTATTAAAATTTTGTTGATATAAGTATATTTCATTATTATTTAATATATTATTCAAAAATAAAAATAATCAAATTATTATTTAATTATTAAATTAGCATTTCATAGTTTAAAAATTATTTTTTGCGGAATTTAGAAAATATTAATATATTAAAGTTATTAGCCTTAATAAATTGTCATTTTATATATTTAGAAGTGCAGCTTATTAATTTTTTATTAATAAATTTTTTTATAATTGATTGTTATTTCTTATTTATAATATTTTCGTTAAAATTTTTTTTATTAAATTTCTGTTTAATAAATATGGCATATTTTTATGCAGAATTTCTTTAATTAATAATATAGTTATATTTTATTTAATATTTTTACTTTTTGATTTTAATCAGTTATTTATTAATAGTCTATTTTTTAACTTTTATATTTAATTATTTAGTTAAAGATATTATTATTTACTTATTTTTCTAAATTATTTAATTTTTTGAGGACACTTTGATTGTGTCGAACAAAATCTGACAATCGTCTCCTCACCCCATAGTAGCAGAGGCCATATAGCCTCGTGCATAATCCAGTTATAAACTTCCGGTTATTTTAAATCCAGAAAAGATATTAAGGTTAAAATATTGTCCAGGTAAAAACTTAAATCAGAACAAGAATTTATTTTTGCTGCATCGAAAAAATAAATTTTTATTGAAAAGGAATAAGGGAATTTTTAATAATTGCGAGAGGAAGTATGGTTAAGTTAGTCTAGATATAAATATTTTTAAATATATAAAATATTAGTGTTTATATTTAGTAATAATCAATTTAAATATATAAAATATTAGTGTTTATATTTAGTAATAATCAATAACTATTTGGCGCACTAAAAAAATAGTTTAAAGTACATAATTTAATTTAAGGTAAATATTATTTTTAATAATTATTTAAAGAATTATTATCAATAAAATATAGATTCATAGATTTGATAATAACAAAAAATAACTCTATTTATATTTTGTTATTTTTAAAATTATAAATCGTAACTTTTTTTAAAGAATTATGTTGTAATAAATTTAAATTATTAATTTCACAGTTATTTTTCCTCGGCGATATTTTCCTTTCAAACATTATAAAAATTTATGGAATATATATATATATATATTCTCGGAATTTTTAAAATTTCAAATTATTTTATTCCTCTATTTTTGCCTATCTAATGATGTTAAAATAAAATAATGAATTCAAATATTTTTAATTTAGTATTTAATTTGTCTTAATTGTTAAAATTACTTCTTCAAAAAAAACTAATATTATCATTAAATTTATTCTTTTTTATCAATTATATAAATAATTTATTTATAAAATTATAAAGCTTCTAATTTATGTTTTAGTTTTTTAGTCATTTGAAATTAAAATCAATTTAAATCAATTATTTTTGTTTTATTTCTATTACATAAATGATGCCTTTATTGTGCATAAAATCGTCAAAAAATTAATTTAAATATATTAGGTTTTTTCTTCCGCTAGATTATAGAAAAATATTTTGAATACATCACCTGGGAATGGGGAAGCGAGAGAATCTCGAAACCGAGAAGTTTGCATCGCCGCCCCCAAACTTTACTCCAACAACCAAGAGGAAGAATGAGGAGATGTGGAACATGTCGGAAAAAGGGACAGGCCGAACTGCCTTATGTGGAGCTCGGATGAGTTCCACTCCACCCCTTTTTTTAATAATTTAAAAGTTTATACTTTTTAATTTTTTAATTTTTGTTAATTAATAAAATTTAATTAATTTCCGATTATTGGTAATAACTATAAGAGCTTGACTATAAGAGAATTGGGCATTATTTTTTCAGATTAAAAAATTATTAAATAAAAATTAAATATTACTGTTAAAATTATTCATGTTCTTTCTCTCCATAGTCTTTGAAGTATTCAGAGGGTACCGTACTGTATAACCGATACGCCCTCCCCCAGTGCACGCAAATTTTACATATATTTTTTTGTTTGAAATATAAGTTTCAAACACCATGTATTGATTCCATAATATAATTTTTAAATTTATATATATTTGTATAAATTATTGTTAGCATATATTTTTTGAATATATGTACTAATATTGTTATGTTATTTTTTCAAATTTTCAAAATATTTTAATCTTTATTTTTCCCAGCCCCATACGATGTGATCAAAATGTGAAATTTGTCCAAATAGAATTTGTTCACGCAGAGCACCGATTCATCATTCTTTTAATGAATTTACATTATAAGTTTAAAGCAATAACATAAAAAATTATAAAATGATTAAATCTACCAACATAAATCGTTTTCATTATAATTTATTAAAATTTTTGTGAAAATATTTTTGATATGATATATTGGCATAAGTATTATGCAAGTATTCATCCCTCTCTTATTTAGGCTACAGATGAACACCTCACGTGGATCATACAGTGGGTGTTCTGATACCAGATTCCCCTAATTTTGGCGGCACCGAACTTGTCCAGCGACCTGAAAGTTAAAGGCGCTGATGAACAAGCTTTCGGAGACAGCATTCAGTGAGTACACCAGGTTCTGCTTGCCTAAAAAGGTTACGGAATTTTCATTTGATGAAACTGTCACAAACCTGGGAAAGCTGTTTGCCCGTCCGCAATCTATCTTCGTCGATCGCTATGAGTGCTTGAGAGCCAACACCTCCCCTTCTTAAAAGGGGAGGTGTTGGGGCGGAAGCGCGCCAATTAGGGGATTCAAATGTGATGACTTTTAATCCCGCGTGTTTTCCCATTTTTCCCTTTCCTTCCCTCACATTCATTCCTGTTTTTCATTCCAATTTCGCCCCCTCAATTGATATTCCCCAATTGACCATTATTTGCGAAATAAATATTTATTTGTAATTGTTTGGAATCTTGTAATTCGGTTAGCACCCAAATTACCTACAAAAAGACCCAACAAATTCCCATAGGTAGATGAGCAAATATTTTATGTTTAATTTATTCAAATTTAAATTTCATTGTTATTTATAAAATTTATTTTTTTGTAATTAATTTATCTTTATGAGTGGTTTGCTATGTGAGGGAAAAACGGCCAAAACCAAAAAACCAAAAATCAAAGCCAATCAAAGCCAAAAATTGTAACCAATCCAGCCAACGAAATTCAAAAACGAATGACTATCAGTGTTTTCTATTCTAATGATGATATTTTTTAAATTTAAAAAAAATTTAAATTAAAAAAAAATTAAAAAAAGTATATTATATGCATTGTTATTTATATTATATCATTTATCTTAGGCAGAATTAACTAACTGTTCGCAATTATTTTTAATTAAAACTAAATAAATATTTCATTACAGAATATATTTTATTTTAGAAAGCTCTTCTTGGTTATAATTAGAGACCGGACTTTTGGTTCGAGATGGATCTCGAATCGAGATTCTCGAAAGATCTCGAAAAAAGACCCGAGAAGTTCGAGATCGATCTCGAATCGAGATTCTCGAAAATTCTCGATCTCAAAAAATCTCGATGAAAATTTTTCGAGATCTCGATCGAGATTCGAGATTTCGTTCAAAATTATCTTTTGACAAAATTATTCATGAAAAAATTCCCTAATGAGATTTAAAAGTGCTAATTAATCAAGAGAAAAATATGTCGCTATATATGAGTATAAAAAGTTGTAACCTGAAATTCATATTCTGTCCTTTATTTTTTAAATGATTTTTTAAAAAAATTATGTGAAAGTTTTTTGTAGATTTTAGGAGTTTTTACTTGAGATTTTAGAGATTTAATAGCAAGATTTAACTTAGAGATTTTATTTTGCTTAAAATATAGTTCAAAGAAATAAGAATTTTTCTAAAATATTTCGAGATTTTGCGAGAAATTTCGAATTTTTCAAGGTGTCGAGATTTCTAAGATTTTTCGAGATCGATCTCGATTCGAAATTCTCGAAAAATCTCGAATCTCGAAAGATCTCGAAAACTGTCCAAAACCTTCGAGACCGATCTCGATTCGAGATTATTCGAGAATCTCGAATCGAGATTCTCGAAAAATCTCGAATAATCTCGTCTCGATCCGGTCTCTAGTTATAATGTCATGGTTTTGGCTTGTATGTCTTATATATTGTAACTGCCTAATGTATTTTAGACATGGTTCTTTCATTCTTTTTTTTCAAACAATTATCGATCTCGTAATTTGATGAAATTCTATGTAATTTATTTGCTTATAAATAAAATATAAAGAAAATAATATACATTATTAAAAAGAATTCAATTGTTGGTTACATGACATAACAATTAATATGAATTTGTAATTTTCATATATAAAATCTAATCAATTATATTTAATATAATGTTTGTTTTCAAAATTAATCTTTTTTTAATTTTACATTATATATTTATAGATATTTGTCTTGAAAGTAGTTTAAATTAAAGTATTAATTTAATTTTGATATTTATTTTTGTTCTTTTTCAAATTTAATAAATAAATAATAATTGAGATAAATTTTTTTAGAAAAGGATAGAGAAATTTTTTAAAATAACGTTTTATTTTCTGTTCTTGCCCGGGAAATCAGCCTAAACCTATGATCTTTTGTTGTTTTAGGAATAACAAACATCTGATATTCCTCTGATTTCTTGACGTCATCAATTCTTCAGCTTCAGCTTTTCGATTTACAATTATTAAAATATTAATTATGAAACTTTTATTTAAACTTTTTTTAATAAATTAAATATGATCAATACGATCCATTTTTCATTATGTAATTACATATTTAAATAAAATTTTAAAATTATTTACTTTTAGCACATATAAGGTGCAAAATAATTTCTATTAAAATTGTAATTTATTTTTTTAGTTATTCAAAAAAGATAGATTTTTTATTTGTCTTTTCTTATAATTTTATAATTTATTGATTTTTATGGCTTTAATTTTGCATTATATTTACATACTTATTATTTCGTAATGTCTTTATATTTTAAAATATTCGGTATTTTTGAAATAAATTGGACTATAAAAATGGAGTTTTTGGATTCTTTAAAAGACATACATACCTTTTAGATGCATAATACTTTTTTAATCCTTGAATGTCTTCTAGTAAAAATCTCGAATAAAAGTAATAGCAAAAAATAATAAAAGCAAATAAAGTAATAATAAATGTGAAAACATTTGCTTAATCGTTAAAAATTATATCATTCAATCAAATTTTATTTGCTCCCAAAAATAACAGGCATAAAAATTCTGTTTGCCACTTTATGCTAATGAAATATTTACTTTCATTTTTCTTCATAATATATAACAATTAGAATTAAATGGATTAAATAGGTGGATGCATTTGTGATTATATAAATCGGAGTAAAAAATGATAACAAAAATTCTGCTTTAATAAACCCCATAATCATTATTTTAATTATTTTTTAACAAAAAACAATCCTTAATAAATTATTTAATTAACATTTAATTTAACTAACATTAACAAACCTTAATAAATTAATTAGTTCTTGATGTTTTATTCAATTTATGATTTATCTGATAAAACTTTTTTGATAATACTTAGGGTGTGTAATAAGTTCTGAGCCCTCTTCACCGATTTAGTAAAATTATTATTTTTTAAATTCAATTAAATATAAACAAGCATCCGAATATCCAAGCATCCAAATTGGGCTAAATTTTTCGCCACAATAGAAAAGCCTAGAGTACCAAAACAAATGATATTCTGATAGAGCATAATCTTTTGAATATTCTTGGTAAAAATGAGTTTCCCAATCTCCATGTTAAATTTTTTTTTGGTGGTTGAATTTTCAACATCGTTTTTGAGCTGACCATTTAAAAAATCTATAACGGAAAAATTTTAGAGAAAATAAATTTTTGAGTGATATGGTCTATTTTGACATAGTACTACTGTATTATAATGATTTGTTTATTTAAAAAAGTCTTTAGCTGAGATTCCTATTTTGACCCCAGAAAATGCCCTAATTTTATGGGGTTTTTGGCCACCTTTTTTTATCTTTGTTTAATTGTTTGAAATATTCCTTTAATGTATCGTAAAAAGGGTCTTCAGTAAGATCTTTTTCAGCAAATATTGTATTTCTAAAAATGCAGCATGGACTAACAAAGACCATAGATAAGTATGGCCATAAGTCAATAAGTCAATTTTGGGTTTTTTCAATCATGAAAAATTTTAATTGAGGGTTAAATTTATATTTCTTACAAAAATGAAAGGAAATATATTGGGTTAGAAAATAAAAAAAATCAAGAGAATTGGTTGCAAAATAAAATAGTTATGAATTTTTAATTTGCTCCTAAGTAGAGAGTTCAAAACTTATTACATACCCTAAGTATAATAAATGATTATAATCTATCATAAAGACATAAAAGCTAGTTTTGGTGAATAACAATTTTTCTAACGACAATATTAACGACAATTTAAAGTATTTAATAATTTTTTTAATTAATATTTTATTAATAAAAAATATATATTTTTAAAAATATTTATTAAATCAATAATTTTATAAATAATTTGCGCTACTGTAAAGGCGGACCTTCTTAGGACTTTAACTTTTTTTGAGTCTCGGGACTCAAAGTCGATAATTTTTCATAAATTTATTATACAACATGTAATTTTCATACGATAAATTAACAAACATTGAATAAAGTGTCTTCTTCTTTCTATATTTCAAACGGCACAAAATGATTGGCCATCTGAAAATTGTAGTAATCTGTCCGTATGAAATACGGGCGGCATGGTTTTCTGCCCTTGTGGAATATGGGTAGCAAGGCAAAATAACAATATTATATCATTTGGTAGTATCAATTTGGTATTAAGAATTAAAAAATCCAGTTTGAAAACGATTTTGAGTCCCGAGACTCAAAAAAGTTTGAGTCTCAAGAAGGTCCGTCTTTACAGTAGCGCCAATATTTTTAAATCTTTTTTTTTATTTTCATTTAATATTTTATATCAAGATTTATTTTAATATATTTGGTACGGAATTTGAGAATTTTTATAAATATGACAATGTTCATCGATGATTCTTCTCCAAAAATTTAGGTTCAATATCTTCATCAGTATAATCCTGTAAAATAATTTTTTAAAGTTAATAACTTAAAAATTGCTTTAATCGGTTTAATGGAGCAGATATATTTATCTTTTTATTATTTTTCGTATTTTTTATATAAGTTTTCACTTTCGAATACATTTTAAAAGATAATTTTTTATTTATAAATAAAATTAAAAAACTTGAAATACTTGATTCTACATTTAATTATGTAGTATTTATTCTCCATTTTAAATATTAAATATTCTCAAAAATATTAAAATTCTATACAAATTTCATCGTTGCAAATTTCCGATCAATCGTGATTTTGTTACCGTGATATAAAAATTTTAATTATTTCATGATTTTTTTTACTTATTTAATTTTATATTTTTAATTTTTATAACAAGCTTTTTTGGCTTAATCTCTCCAGAAACTCAATCATAAACTTTATTAAATTAATCTTTTATATGAATAAAAACGATCAGGTTTGTATTCTCTTCATTATCAATCGTTGATTTTCAATTATAAATTTAATATTAATACAGTGAAATTATTTTTTTCCATACTATTTTAAATATTTTATAATACTATTTCCCAGATTGCCCTCCAGATGTTGGAAATCCATATTTCACTCCAAATCTTAGTCAACAATTTTCTTATTAATTTTCTTTATCAACAAATTAATTACAATAAATTTTAATTTTTTTAAATAAATATCTAAAATAGATAAATTCCAATATTCATATAAACAAATTATTTAGAATTTTCTCATTTATATTTATAAAATGAATAGTAAATATACAGCATTTTGTCATTTAAATATAAAAATATTCTAATTGACTTATTTCTATTTATTATTTATTTAGTTCTATGATTTATGAGAATTTCTTTTTAAATCCCATAAAATTTTTGTTAAATATAATGATTTTTTTATTTCCATCCATTCAAAATTAATTAAGTGACATGTCCATCAATTCATCAATAAAGATGTCAGCCTCTTTTTTAATTTCAATTCTTTTTAATTAAATTAAACACAATTAGCTTTATTTGGCATGTAATTATTTAAAATTAATTAATTAATTAAGGCATTTAAATTTTTAATAAAATAATGTAATATTTTTTATGATCTAGAATAATTCCTATAATAAGTAAGATTTTTATAAAATAGTTTAAATTTTTTATTTTTTTTTAAAAATAAGATTTGCTATTTAATTTTTATTTAAATCGTAGAATTTTATTAATTTTTTAATTTTCTTTCACTTCATTTATAATTATTTTTTTCTCAGGGAACAACATATTGAGTCGGTATCAGCAGATGAGCATATTTTCAAAAAGAATATGATTTTTTAATCATTTTTCTCAAATATTTATTGATTGTTCATTTTTGACAACATATGCTAAATCGTATAAATTTATTGAATTATTCATTTACAAAAATCAATTCTTTTATTGGCATAACTTATTAATATTAAAGCAAACTTTTAAACAGATTATTATTTATATTTTTCATTTTTATTTTTAATTTCTTTTTATTATTAATTCTATAATTTTGCAATTTTTTTTAAAACTTTTTTATAATATGCAATTTATTCCTATAATATTTTAAGAATCATTGAAAATTCAGTATTTTTTAATTAATATTTTTGTTTGTATTTTAATTTCTGTTTTTATTTATTTTTTTGATTAAATATTTATACTTTTCATTGATGCAATATAATGTTAATTTGCTACTGGTTTTTAATTTTATTAAAATTTTCGATTAATTTTTCAAAAAACTCAATGTTGATGTGTCTATATCCTGTATACCATCTTCTGTGTAGATGGTGTAGTACCAGCTTTGGCGGTAGTCAATCTGGTCAGGCGACAATGTGATCAATGGCACGACCAGCATCCAGGCTGGCAGTTGTTCTCGCAAATTTGTGTTACAATTAAATAATTTATGTATGTTATTTTAATTATTTAAAAAAAATTAATTTTTTATTTATATAGCATTTAGTGTATTAATGGATTTTGCAAGTTAAAAAGAGATCCTCCATTAACGGTTTTATATTCTATAATTATTTTTGGGATCTTTAATTTTTTTCTTATTTTCAAAAGTTTAGAAGATAGATTTTAACTAGCTAATAAAAGACAAAATTTTTTTGTTATTATAAGTTACAAAAAATAACAATAATATACGTACGGTATTTAATTTCTTTTTAATTTTTCCTTAATATCAGATCATTAAATTTATAATTAAATTTATATAATACATAAATATAAAATATAAACTTAAATATAAAGTATTAGTATTTTATATTAATTTAATTGAATTAAACTCTATTTTCTACATAATAAAATTTAATTATAATTATTTTTTTAGTTGTTAAACTCTATATATTTTAATAATATGATAAAAATTATTTTTCTAAATAAAGTGTTAATTTATTTTAATTCTAATTAGTAATGGAAATTTATGTATTCTGTAATATTTATTTATATTTTATAATATACTAATAACTAATAAGTAATAATGTTATATATCTCTTTTTGTCTATCTAAAAATATCGTAGTTTCCTCCACATTTTTAACGCTTAATCCAAACAACGGACACTGTCGCGATGACGACGATTACGGTAAAAGCATTTATTTCTGATTTTTAATATACTAGCTATAAGTGATTTAAAATTTGTATTTGTCATGATTTCGTTAATTAAATAAAATTATAGATATTAATAATTAATGCAGGAATTAGTTCTACTATTTCAATCTGCAACAAAAAACATTTTCTGCTTGAGATCATTCAATTATTAAACTAGACTAAATTTTTAATAATAAATTATTAAAATTTTTTAATAAGTTCAATATTTCTACTGTACATATTATTACTGAAACTATATTTCTAAATTTTTTTTTATATTTACATAAGTATCAACGAACTAAGTAGCATTATAGATGGCAAAAAAATAATTTTATACAAAATTATAAATATCTTTTAATAAATGTATCATTAAAAATTATAATATTGCGAATTTAATTTCAAATCAATAGTAAGGATGAATAAAAATATTTATTGACAAAAATTATTATTTAAAAATGGTACAATTAAATGATCTTAAATATTATTTTATTATAACAAATAATTTTATTCAATTAATGATAAAAGAAATATATAAATACTGAATACATAGATATTGCTTTCAAATAGAAGATCGAGTATAAAAAAATGATGCAATTATTATCAAAGAACAGCAATTAGAACCACGAAAATAGAATATAAGTGAATTTTTTTATAAAAGATTTATACAAATATTGTAAGATCAATTTAAATATAGAAAAATTTATTAAAAACATATATCAATTTGAATTTTTTATATAATTATTATTTAAATCCTTATAATTACTATAAAAGTTTAATTAAAAAATTTTAAAAAGGAGCATTGATAAAAAATTTGATGAACTATTATTGTTATTTAAAAAATATTTTTATTTTATTAATTTGTAAAACAATATGTTTGTGAATGAAAAATCGATATTCAAAAAATAATATGCTGACTAATTACTAAATACAAATAATATAAACAAGCACCAAACCAAAAATATGAGAAAATCAATTAATCCAACTTACTACGCACTTCCTTAGTTGAGTTCTTATTCGTAATCGAGCATCTCAGGCGAACAATTGCTCCATAAAGCATCTAGATACAAAACATAATGGATCATCTTAAAAATTAAAACTTTTAATTTCATTAAATTAAAGATGCCTTTAGAATGTGATGAAATAATACTTTTTGTGGCAGACGAATTTTTTAAATAATCTTATTATTCCATTATAAAATTTTTATAAATTCTATTTTGAATTTTTTCATTATAAATTTAGTGGTATTTTGAAATATTTTGTGACATGATAAACATGGTAATTGCTTTCATTAAAATTTATTCTTTCAGATTATTTTTGATATTATATTAGTAAATAAGGATAAAAAATTATTAATCATTATAAGGTGTACTGTCGACATTGTGACAAGTATTCTTTATTGTAATCCATTTTTACAGAAGTTTTGAAAAAAAATTTACTACATAAGAACTGTTATATTTCTATTGGGTTGTAACATAAGTAATTTCTGAAACTCACAGGCATACAATTAATTATTTCTTTATTCTGGAAAACCATTATTCAATATTATTCTTACCAATATATGCTCCTAATTTTTAGGCTATTTAAATAATTATTAAATGATTCATTTTTGGACTGAAACTTGGAGTTTTGAATTAATAATTATAAAAAGATCAAAATAGAGTCCATTCAAAGAACGATATTTTTTTATCTAAAAGATCTTATAACAAAAGATTGCACAAGTAAATTTATTAAAAACTATGTCTAATGATTATAAAGAACTAGCGGAATTTTCAGAAAAAAATCATAAAAAAAATTTAAAATATTTTTTATTAATTTATAGCTCACGCATTCACGTGGTTGACCTTACCTATAAGCTCTTATGATTAAATTCTTAATTTTTTCTTAGCTTTAAAACGAATGTTTTTCTAATTTTATTATTATTATACTATGAAGAGATTTTTCATTATTAGCCGATTAAAATGAAATTTATTTCGTTATACCGTATTTTCTCTAATTTAAGGGCATGCCCTTAAATTTTTCAACCTCAGCCCAAAGTTGCCCTTAAATTAGAGGGTGCTCTTAAATTAGAGGGTTGCCCTTAAATTTTTCAACCTTATCTTTTTTTATTAATGTGATCACTCATTATTCTAGAAATAAAAATATTAAAAGTGTAGCTATTTATTATAAAATTTTACTAAAATTAAAAATCAAATTTTTATATTATCCTAAAAATGATCCAAAAATTAAATGACAATTTTCATCAAATTTTTATATTATCCTACAAATGATCCAAAAATTAACTAATTACAATTTTCAATCTTTCAGAAGTTGCCCTTAAAATAGAGGGTGCCCTTAAATTAGAGAGTGCCCTTAAAATTTTCAATCTCAGCCCAAAGTTGCCCTTAAATTAGAGGGTGCCCTTAAATTAGAGGAAATACGGTATATTCTCGTTATTTTAATTTTTTCCATAATTCCTTAGTTATTCATATTTAATTTAAAAAAGCATTTTTTAAATTATCAGCCTATTTTTATTTGGTAATAGAAAATATGATGCTTTATGAAAAATTATTATGGGAAATTATTTACATTTTTGATTTTTTATAAGAAATTTCGAATAATCACGAAAAGAGAATCATTTTAAAAATTTTATTTTTAAATATAGTTTATATCACTAAGGGCAAACTATTTTTTCATATTTGGATAGTATATATGCTAGTTCCTATTATAACAAAAAAATTTAAAAATTTATTGTTAAAAATAGTGAGAAAAAGTAAATTGAACTTTTCGGAAATTTCTTGTGTTACAACCCAAAATAATTATAAATTTTTTTCTTTTGAATTATAAGCATAAATAATTATATTATTTAATTTATCTTTTTAGCCTCTTTATACTCTTTTTTAATACTGATTCAATATAATATCTAAATTTTTATCATTTACATGTAATCTTCTCTAATTTATTTATAATTTAATCCATCTTTTATTCTAAATTTTGATTTTTAAACTATGATTTATAAGATTTATTATTTATTTTGTCTTTCATTGAATTTTCATCATAATAGATGATCCAAACAATTAATTTTTTAAATTTCTAAGCAATACATCCGGCACTTTCTTCATATTAAATTACGATCTCTCTAAGAGCTGGAGATGTACCGCTTGTTGTCAGTCCTATAAAATTCGGCTTCGCTCATGGAGATAAATATTTAAAAAAATGAAATTCAAACTAACTCTTTTGAATTTTAAAAATTAATTTTTTTTAAATCGAACTTAGCAGCTTTTTAAAATTAATATTTATCAAATTTATAAAAATAAATTTAATTAAATTATCAATAGAATCGTTTTTATTTATAAACAATATTATCAAATGAATAAAGGTACTTATGGAGTTTACGTGCCCGATTTTCCAAAAAAATTTTTAAATTTTTTTTTATGAAAATCGCCTAAAACTGACTATTGGGGGGGAATTTTTGACGCTTAATCCAAATCTAAGATCCATTTTGACGTAATGCGTCATCTGACGTCAATTTTTGACGCTGACGTTAAAATTTTTTTGTTTTTTGATAAGTGCCCAGCAGTTTTGATGGACCTGACATTTTTTTTCCATTTTTGGACAAAAGTCGCAGAAATTTACAAAATCAGATCATAAAACCATAATATTTTATTTATTTAGTAATAAATAATTAATGATTAAAAATTTTGTTGAAAATTATTTGGAAAATGGGCATTTTTCAAAAAAAAATTTTGACGTCAGCGTCAAAAAGTGACGTCAGATTATGCATTACATCAAAATGGGCCTCAGATTCGGATTCAGCGTCAAAAATTACTCAGGCAAGTAATTTATAAGCGATTTTGAATAATTTTTTTTTGGGAAAATCGGGCACCTAAACTCCATAAGTACCTTAATAAATTAAAATTGAGAATGATAAATTATAATTTTTTAAAAAAAAATTATGTTCTAACAAATTTATTGAATCGAACATACAATAAATAATATCCTAATCATTTTTCTTATTTTATCATATTATTTATTTAAAAAGATTTTGGGAATCAATTATACAATTATTAATAATGAATTATTGATGGTAGACTAAAATAAATTTTTACGATGGTCTATGAAGCCATGAAACAAAAAATTAATTATATAAATTAGTAAACTTCCGCCATCCCATGAATAATACACTATGATCAAATTTTTCAGGCAAGAATATTTATTTATTGGTTTTATTCTTGTTAACTATTTCTTCTTGATTTTTTTCCAATTTATTTGAAAATAAATTTAAAAATTGGATTAGAACAAATTATTATTTTTTAACAAAAAACATCAATAAATTATACATCGTTCAATTAAATTTATAACTATATTAAAACATATTATGTTTTAATTTTTTCAATCTATATATATTTTCATATTTTTATCTCAAAATTTGATTAATTAATAACGCTAAATAAGATGAATATGCATAATATTAAACACAACAATAAATTTGGTTCAAATAAATATATTTATATAAATTTTTCTTTTTAAAATGTTTTTTTAAATGTGTTAAATATTAAAATTCGAAACCTTTATTAAGTTATTTTTTTATTTCTATTATAATGATCTCGCAAGATTGTTCATATTGTTCGAATAATGATATGAAGAGATTTTACATATTTTTCTATATTTAAAAATTATAATTAATGATTTCATATTAATAATTTTACGTCACTACATCTCCCAAACGAGTAACTGGCAACATCTCTCCAACCACAATGATTCTGGCAAGCCGACGGGCTTTTAAGCTTTTAACCTGAAAAAGCTACTTCATTTCTTTGTCAAAATAAACTTATTTTTTCCTTTCCCAGTATAACGTCCACCGGTAAATGCTAGAAAACTCACTGGCGTAACATTCGCCAGCATCTGCTAACAAGTTCTCGGCTTATTTTTTTTTCAATATATAAATAATATTATGTAATTTTTCCATTGAATTTAAAAAAGGTTTGATTTAAATTTATTATTATTAAAGTGATCCTTATTGATCTTTAAATTATTTTTAAAAGGTAAATTATAAAAAAGATCAATTAATGCAGATTTAATTTATAAAAATATTATTTTTTAATATTATTAATCGAATAATCTGATAGAAGATATTCTGGATATTGTTCACAAATACATGTGTTCCGAAAAAGAATGGTTATGCTAATGTCCACAAAAATTTATTATTGTAGTCTTTTTCAGTTATCCATAATTATATTGATTAATAAATTTTATATTTTATAATTATCAATAGTCCATGAATTTTATAAAATTTTTAATTTTTTCAACATGATTCGATCTTAATTCCGGTGTGAATTTAATTCGATGCTAAAAATCAATTTTATATTTTAATTTTGCTTTTCTCAACTCCTCAAGGCCAGTTATTTTCGTTTTCCATTAAATTATTGTTTATTTTTAATTAATAGTAATGACAATTTAAAATCCGAATTAGCGAATTGGATGAATGAGCAAAATATATTATAAATTAATTCTAACTCTCTAATATTTGATAGAAATATAAAGGAAAATTAATAGAAAAGTAACAAAGTTTTTTTAATATTAATTTGACCAAAAATAAGCAATTTAATGTCGAAAATTTAATTATTCATTTTTTATAAGAAATAAATTTTTTATCATCCTATAAATCATCTTTTTATCCTAAAATCATGAATGTTAGCTATGATTATAATTATCTTTTATTTTTCCATTTTTCATACTATAATAGATTATTCCTAATAATTTTTGTTTTTAAATTATATTAATATTATCAAAATGTTTATAATTTTTACTTTATTCCGAATCTATTTTTAATCTAAATATTTTTTATACTTAATTGATCTAATCCTATTATAATTTTTTACGAAAAAAATTTCTCAAATTTAATGTAGATATACCGAACATTCAATCTTATATTAAAATTACCGAACCTCATCCCAACTTATATTTAAAATATGAATGAATATGTGAAGATGGATGCTTTACCAATTTCTTAAATTTAAATTTTAGTTTGTGAGATCAGCTGTTAAATAATTATTATCAGCATAAATTTGTTTACTTTCATAATAGAAATAAAGATATTATTTCTGTTATGAAAGATCGATGTCTGTTGTATTCGTTGAAATTGGTTGTTCGCTTATTAAAATTTATATTTTTCTGGCTTTGAATTTTTAAATAATAAATCGGGATTCTGCTTAAAATTAATTTAATAAATTTTTTTATTAAATACATTGGCTGGACAATTTTTGCTAACTTTTTATTTGGTTGTTATTTGAGGATAATATCTTTTCATTAGAATTAACTTTATAGGATTTATAAGATTATCTCTTTCTAGGAATTTTTCTCCATAAATTTATTAAAATTTTTTATTGTAGTTTTGATGTTTGATATTATGAATAATGAAAATTAATTTTTTTTAAAGAAAATTTATTTTTATTAGTGATGCTAATTATTTTCAAAAAAATTGTATTTTAAAATTTTATAATATAATTTTAAAATTTTATATACAACCATTTTATTAAATTTTAAATTTTCAATATTTAAATTAATTATATATATATATTTCATATTGAAATCCCTATTATATTTTAATAATTGTAGCATATTTTTTAAAAATTAAATTATTTTGAAAAAATATTTTTAATTTTCATAAAATATAGATTCTCATTATAAAATCTAAAAAAACATCTTAATATAAAAATGTTACTTACTTCAATAGATTTATTGAAATTTCAAACATCATTATCTAGCAAGACAGTAAGCGATGGTATGATTTTGCTGTAGTGTAATACAATAGAATAAAATATATTTATAATTAATTATTTTTATATTTTTAAATTATATTTATTAATTAAAGTATTTTATTAAAAATTTAATTTTTTATTATTATTAAAAAAACTAATCTTATCTTATTCCTAAAATAATATTAAAAATTATATTAAGATTGATATTTCTTTTATCCCGAATCTTTCTTGTTTAATAAAAAAAAACAAATTTAGAATCAGTATTATTCTATTTTTTTATAAAATGGTCTTTTAATTATTTATAATTTTTCATAAATGGCTAAATTTTCGTTACAATAATTTTTTATTTAAATTCATTGCTAAAAATTTTAGGTGGAGGTTTAAATTTTTAATTATGTATATTAGTTGAATCTAATTTATCTAATTTTACTGACATCTAATTTTTCAACATACTTAAAAGTTATGTGATCATTATCATTTGAGCATAAATATTAATTTATTTATAATTTTTTCCATTTTGCAAGAGCATTTTTAAATATGGTTGGCAAGCATGATGCATTGCGTTATCAACGTCTCTACCCATGCTTAGTTGTTTGTTTACAACGTTGGCAATCTTAAGGATTTTGATTGACATTATTTTGATTTACAATGTTGATTCTTTTCAGATCATTATTAGTGATAGAAATTTTGACACAATAAATTTTTATGAAATAATATATATATCTTATTAAGATTAATTTATTTTGTTTATTTTATTTTGATATTCACCTGCGTCTTTTTATTACTATAATCGCTGATCCTTTCTATCAATTATAACTTATATTTTATTTAATAATATCTTTATTTTCTCTTCTTAAAATAATGTAATATAATTACTTTTTAAAAAATTCATAACTTTTTTATTTTGTCACCAATCCTCTTGTTCTTTTTTTTATTTTGTAGCTAAGAATGTCTTTTATCGTTTTTACAAGAAAAATCAATTTTATAATGCAATTTAAAAAAGTTATGATTTTTCCCGCAAATAGACCTTAAATTGACATTCGACCGTCTTTTTTCTATGGTCTCTAACTGAATCTATCTTCTAAGATGGAAAAACAAAATCTGCGGAAAAAGATAGTCCAAAGCAACCCTTTTAACGTTGCAAAAAAGGAATTTTTAGAAACTTCGGATAAGTCAAAAAGAAGGACGCCAAAAACCTCTAAAATTGGACATTTTCTGGGGGCAAAAATGAAAATCTCAGCTTTAGGGCTTTTTCGAAGGCTCATATCATTATCATTCTATACAATTAAGCCAAATTAGGTAAAATACTTCCAAATTTCATTTTTGCTAACCTATTCATAAAATTTTTTCTTAGGATTACTTTTTCGGATGATTGGCCCAAAACCAAGTGTTTAAAAATGCCACTGGAAATAAATTACCAGATGTGCTAGGGAGTTCATTTTAACCTAGAATATTCTTTAAACTGTGCTGTATCGGATTATTATTTGAATTAGTTCTCTAGCCCTTTTTATTGTTGTGGAAAAATTAACCCAAATTGACCATGTCAAAAATGACCTCTTATTGTATTCGACCCGAAAACTCTTTAAATGTTTGACTAATGGGAATGTTTTTTTGCACAAAAAATAGTAATATACTATCGATAATAATGATGGATATTGGGCGGAATTTATTTTATTATTTTGATTTTATAAAAAATATTTTTGCGGAATTGGTGAGGAGGGTCGCGAACTTAGTTTACACCCTAAGTAANACCTAAACATCCTCCAGCTAATTCAATTATTTCTCTCATGAAATTTTGGCTAAATACATATTTAAAATTATTCAAAATTTAAATAATGGCTTTTATAAAAGAAAAAATAATATTAACTTAATTTAAGTTTATTTGTTCTTTAATTAATATTTTAATCTTTCAATGATAATTTTAAATAAAATTTATGATGATAATTTCCATTTTTATTATTTTAATCGTTGTAAAAGGTAAGTATTTAATAATAAAAGGAGTAATAAATTAGTAATGATTATTTTTGTAATTATCAAATTTTTTATTTATAATTGTTAAATTAATATATTCATATAAAAATATAATAGGAAAAGAATTCTTTTTTTAATATTCATTGTCTCGCTTTAATAAAAATTTATATTGATTGATTATTCACGTCAGATTCCTTAAATTTCAATTACCGTATTTCCTGTATTAGACCTCCCGGGGGATTTATTTTTCAACCCCCCTCCAGAGGGGGGGTCTATTACAGGGGGGGGACTAATTGCAGGGGGGGGATTTGTATTTCAACCTCAGTTTTGAAGAGGGGGGTACTATTTTTCGACTCCATTTTTTGAGGGAGAAAATATTTTGAGGGAGAAAATTTGCATAACAATCAGTCAGAAATGTCATCCACTCACTTATGTGCACTTGTAGCCTAGTGGATAGTGTTCCAGACTGCAGTCTCCATTCTTTTGGGTTCGAGTCCCGGTGGACGAAATTATTTTTTAACACTATTTTATCAGACAAAAAATACTAAAAAGAATTTTTTTATTCATTAGCTAACCAAAAAATATTATGCTGGACAGCTAAAATTAAAATTACTAAAATACACCCCTAAAGATGAGGTCCCAGACCAAAATACACCCCTAAAGATGACGTCCCGGACCAAAATACACCCCTAAAGATGACGTCACGGACCAAAATACACCCCTAAAGATGAGGTCTTGGACCAAAATACACCCCTAAAGATGAGGTCTTGGACCAAAATACACCCCTAAAGATGACGTCCCGGACCAAAATACACCCCTAAAGATGACGTCCCGGATCAAAATACACCCTTAAAAACGGGATTCTAAAAAAGAAATAGACCTAAAATTTTACCAAGATGAGAAATGCTCGCATTTTTGATGAAGGAGACTACGATAGCGATTATTACATTGAATTTTGAAAATTTTTCTTTTTCCTTACATAAAAAATCAAATTTTTGGTTAGTACCCCCGGGGGTCCTAATGCAGGGGGGGGATTTATTTTTCGACCCCCCTCCAGAGGGGGGGTCTATTGCAGGGGGGGGACTAATTGCAGGGGGGGGACTTAATACAGGAAATACGGTAAATAAAATAAATTACTAATATAATTGTAAATTATGTTTACTATAATTTGTCTTTTAGTTTTTATAATTATTTAAAAATAAAAATTTGAGTTCAAGTAAACACCCTATATAGAGAAGAATAATTCCAAGAGCAGAAGTTTTTGTGACCTTCTAGTTATCATTTCTTGCGATTTCTTCTCACGAGCCAAAAATTACTCAGAAATATTATTTTTTAAATCTTAATCAATATTCTTAATTTGGGAGCATCTTTCATTGATGACATGACCAATATTTGCCAACTAAGAACATAATTCATTTTTTCGTTTCCCCCTTGGGAACATATACATATACCAACATATCACACATAAAAAATCTATAGCCATCTCTCTTGAATATATTGCTTTTATTTTTAAAATTTTTATAATATCTTTATATTTATTTTGCTGATTTAAGATTGAATTCGCCAATACTTAATAATGATTGAAGTCCTACATTTCTAATCCAGTGAATTTAATGCAACTTTTTCTATCCAAATTTTATAAATTTGTAGCATTATCAGTTAGCATAAATTTTACTCAATTTGCAATTTTTTTAACTTTAATATTTTTTTATTAAAAGTGTATAAAAGAGTTAAAATCATTTTTTAGATTAATTTAAGGATGATTTTTATTTTATTAGACAGAACAAATACTTATGTATATAGTTGCAATAACGATAACAATCTATTGTTATCAACGCGCAGTGGCAGTACATGGAGTCCGCTATTGGCATGATTAGAAATAGATTAGATACTATTTTTGTATTTTATTTCAATTATTTTTATCAATGAATTTTCTATTAAAAATTATAGTATTATATGTTTATCTTTTTTTATTTTAAAATTTTTATTTTATTATGAATGATCCCCCGTTGATATTCAATTATAAATTTTTTTCATTGAAGGGGTCAATCAGCATTATTCTATTAATTTTATTTTGCACTTTTCTATACAAATTTTGAAATTATTTTTTGATTCCGAAAAAATAATATTCATTCAACATATTATCATCATTTTTATATTTGTTAAAAAATTATCGAATTTAATCTTTCTGTGCCATTCAAAATTTGTCGCTCTCATTGTTTGATCTAAAAATTGTCTTTAAAATTGGCTATTATTGTTTATTTAATAAAATCGCATTGTATATAATTTTATTTATTTATAATCTTGTGTTCATGATTTTATTATAGAAATAGTAAAATCATGAACATAAAATAAAATTTTTAATAATTTTTTCTTTAACGATAATAGATTGTCCAAAAGGCGAAATTCCATATATGTAGTGCAACTAATAATAATAATAATATGATGTATAAAATTTTTTTTAATTTATGCCTTTATACTTACCTTCTTAATCTATATATGCTTGAAATTATTATAAGGTCATTATTTTCTTTAATATTTTAAAAAGAAATTTACATTTTTTTTGTTAATAAAAATTTATTTGATAATTTATTTTGTAATATATTTAATTTTCATTTAGGTGGAATAAGAAAAGATATTATCAATCTAGAAATAGATTATTATAAAATCAATTATTATTAGCTTAAATTAAAAAAAAATTATATATTATTTTCTAAATTTTTAGTCATTTTGTTAAATTTTTGAATTTCAATTTAAATTCTTTTACAATTTTATTTATGTTCAATCTTTTCAATTAATAAGGAATCCTGCTGAGGAATATTCAGGATATTAGGATATTCGAGTATGCCTTTTTGGCGCTACTTTAAAAGTGGGCGTTTTTGGGACTCAACTTTTTTTTGAGTACCGGTACTCAAATTTATTTATTCCCTGGGGTAATTTTTGACACTGAGTCCAAATTTGACTTCTTTTTACCTAAAGCGTCATCCGACGTCACTTTTTTGACGATGACGTCAAAAAAATTTTCTTCTAAAATTCTGAAGGAAAATGAAAAATTCTGACCTCACAACCTTGTCAGCGTCAAAAAAAGATACCGAAGGAGGTTTCTAAAAAAACTACACTGAAGAAGGCACACAATTTAACGTTAATGCAAAAAAAAAAACGAGGGCTTAATGGGCTCAACGATCAATTGAAACAAAAGACTAAAAGAATTCATGG
>LDKF01000401.1:34418-75496 GCA_001026735.1 Rotylenchulus reniformis | reverse complement strand
AGTAGTCCCCAGTGGGCTCCGGTCACACTTGGAAACCACCCTGCTGAGCCCAAACCCTGGGGCTGGCCCCAGCCTATTGGCGGCGGTCCCTTTTGATGGATTTACGATCCTTTGGGCTGGCCCCAGCCTATTGGCTCTCCTAAGCCTTTTGATGGATTTACGATCCTTTGAGGCGACTGTAAAGCCAATGCTTATTGGCCCAAATGATAAAGCATCAAACAGTGCCTCAAAGAGAGTAAATAAAAATATTTACAAATATTTTTAATTGTATTAAATAAATTAATTATATAATTTTTAAATCAGTCTTAATATGCTCAACAGATGTTTATTCTTTCACACAAATTTCGATTGAAAATGTTCTGTTTACATTCCTGGCAATTTTCCTAGACAAATCGTTTTACATTCGCGACATTCTTTTTTGCAGCGAAACAACTGTCGCTGTATATCTTTCTTTCTTGCTTCCAGACGTCCGCTTCTACTGATCTCTCCGGGTTCTGTTTCGCCCGACAGAATTGACATGGCATCGTCGCCCAAACGTGAGTGCGCTGGGAGCATATTCCATACCGTAAATAGGAACAAATTGGAAAAAAATTTAATTTTATTTTTACATCGTTGATATGCTTTCGCGACGCCGGCTTGTTATTATCGAGAGGTAGCACTTCGTCGTCTAGCGGGTAACTGGGCACAACCATCGCCTAAATACGAACTAATAAAAAATGGTAATTTTCCACCAAGTTTTCACCGTCGTTCCACTTCCCCCCATATCATTCAAGATTGTCAATGCAGATGAGATTGCACCGGTAGTGGAGGACTGGGGATCCACATGATGTTGAAGATCGGCCACGCGGATGGTAATAGTGTTGGAGGAGGTGGAGGGGTGAGGTGTTACCTGCATTTTTTTTTATAATTTTGCATTTCTTAATAAAAAAAATTTTCGCCCTACAATGTTCTCTTTTCCCCTAAACTGTTGCTCCATTATCGGTTGACGAACCGGTGTAGGCATTTCCCCTAAAGGATCCAGCACTAACTGACGGTTAGCGCGTGCCTTAAAATTATCATTTTTAATTTGATTTTTTTGTTTCTGTTAAACCAATGCAGCGCGAAGAGCTGCAATTTCCGCCTCCTGTAATTAACAGTGTTATTGCGCATTCATCGATTTTTCCCCATCATTTTACCATCCGTCCCCTTTCTTCCCTATGTGCTACCAAAGGCCCTTCCAGAAACTGTTGCGAATCCATGGCCCGTATTCTATCCTTCATGATCTCCGCTTCCACCCACTAAATAATGTTACACGTAGGTTTCACTTTTTCGCCATTTTTCTTTACCTTCTCGCCAGTTTCCGCACGCAGTTCCTTTCCAGCCCTGAGTGCCTGCAGAACTTTAGTGCTTCCTCCTAACCACTCGTAGTACCGGATCAGCAGGCGGGGACACTTAACACGGTTTTATAAACAGCAGAATTGTCCCCCCCCNAAAAAAATTTAATTTTATTTTTACATCGTTGATATGCTTTCGCGACGCCGGCTTGTTATTATCGAGAGGTAGCACTTCGTCGTCTAGCGGGTAACTGGGCACAACCATCGCCTAAATACGAACTAATAAAAAATGGTAATTTTCCACCAAGTTTTCACCGTCGTTCCACTTCCCCCCATATCATTCAAGATTGTCAATGCAGATGAGATTGCACCGGTAGTGGAGGACTGGGGATCCACATGATGTTGAAGATCGGCCACGCGGATGGTAATAGTGTTGGAGGAGGTGGAGGGGTGAGGTGTTACCTGCATTTTTTTTTATAATTTTGCATTTCTTAATAAAAAAAATTTTCGCCCTACAATGTTCTCTTTTCCCCTAAACTGTTGCTCCATTATCGGTTGACGAACCGGTGTAGGCATTTCCCCTAAAGGATCCAGCACTAACTGACGGTTAGCGCGTGCCTTAAAATTATCATTTTTAATTTGATTTTTTTGTTTCTGTTAAACCAATGCAGCGCGAAGAGCTGCAATTTCCGCCTCCTGTAATTAACAGTGTTATTGCGCATTCATCGATTTTTCCCCATCATTTTACCATCCGTCCCCTTTCTTCCCTATGTGCTACCAAAGGCCCTTCCAGAAACTGTTGCGAATCCATGGCCCGTATTCTATCCTTCATGATCTCCGCTTCCACCCACTAAATAATGTTACACGTAGGTTTCACTTTTTCGCCATTTTTCTTTACCTTCTCGCCAGTTTCCGCACGCAGTTCCTTTCCAGCCCTGAGTGCCTGCAGAACTTTAGTGCTTCCTCCTAACCACTCGTAGTACCGGATCAGCAGGCGGGGACACTTAACACGGTTTTATAAACAGCAGAATTGTCCCCCCCCCCCTCCATTTATTACCACTAGTTCGTCTTCCGAAAGAAGAAGCACTCCATCTCCCCACTTGGTAATCATATTCCACCCTGTAAAGTGCACAAGAAACCAAACATGTAGCGAATGGCAGCTGCTGCAGGATGTCACATCGTAGATCTGGATATCATCCACTGATTGACCCTCCTGCTCCACCTTCCACTGTCTTCTCCTCTTCCCATCTCGACCAATTGTTTCCACTCGGAACCATTGCTCCGACTCTTCATCCCTCTCATCGTGCTTCATCTCATCGCACTGACAATCTCTTGTTTGTTCCTGTAAAATTAAACAAAAATTTTTGCTATTCGCTATTAATTCTTACCCACCCCATACATTAAAGCAAATCCCAGATTAGATAACCATTCATTCATTCATTCATTTCCATAAAACAATGTCCCAATTAAACCGAAAAAACTTAATCAATCAACTCCTTCCCTTTGCGGATATAAAGATCACTTCCAACGAAATACGAATTCTATGTGACCGCTTCGATACCCCACGCTTCATCGAACTGGAAAAAGAAAATATGTGCCGGCAATGTCCCCCTGAGCCCGATTTTTTGGTTTCGAGTGATGGAATCTACGTGCTTTGTGACCGTTTGAGAGGAGGGGAAAAGTTTGTGCCCTTTGATCGAATCTACGAAATGCCCCAATATTGTGCATTTCGCGTGCGAAGCAGAAAGCTATTCAAATTTGTGCATGTGTTCCCGGAGACCCTGGAATTACCCAGCCCAACACTCCGTAAAAGACAACATTGCACAACAAGAAGAATGCTCGCCTCCAAGCAAGATGAAAATCCCAAAAAACCGACAACAAATGACAACATTCCAATTTTGACCACTACTCTCCTATCCCGTTTTGCTCACACTATCCCGAAAGAATCTCCCAAGCCACCAATGACGGAAGGGCAGCAAAATTCGCAGGATATACCCATTCTTACTGACGTATTGCCCCATCTCTTTGCGCAACAGGAAGAAGTAAACAACGCCCTACCCCAAACAGTAGAACCGGATGATGCAACACCAATCTTGACAACCGCCCTACCCCATCTGGTTTCAGGAATGCAACAAATAAAGAAAGAAGAGATCAAAGAAGAGAAGCATGATGATCATGATGATGACGATTATGATGTTCCCATTTTGACCACATTATTACCCCATTTGGAATCCCATCTATAAATTTTCTTTGCTCATTTATTCTGAAAATAAACACAATGATTGATGCACAAACTTTTGACAACAATGAACTAAAATTCCACCTTCCCTTTGGCTCTGTGGTGGCGGGACCCAGTTCGAGCGGGAAGAGCAGTTTCATCTATCGCCTGATCGTCCAAGCTGACCAACTCATTGAGCCACCCCCAAAATCGATCCTCTATTGCTACGGTGAGTACAATGATCAAATCCCCAGGCTCCAAAGAATCGGCGTTAATCTTTATTCGGGCACTCCTACGGAAGAAGTTATCCAAAAGCAACCCAAACCCGCTCTTGTCATCCTCGATGATCTCCTATACTCCATCGATCCCAAGTTTCTCGCCGATTTGTACACCAAAAAGAGCCATCACAACAATTTTGGAATCATTATGCTCACCCAAGATTTGTTCGATCGAAAGATGAAGGTGGTACGACAAAATTCAATGTACATTGTGCTGATGCGAGCGCCAAACAGTGCGTTGGCCATACGAAACCTGGGCGTACAGCTCTTTCCCCGACAACTCACCTTCTTCCTGGACGCCTATAAACAAGCCACTCAAACGGAAAGATACTCGTACCTATTTATCGATCTGCACCCTTTGTCCAGCCCATTGCTCCGACTGCAAACTAACATTTTTAAGAACAGCCAAGAAAACGACGACGAAGACAAACAACCGTTGACCATATTCCTCCCCAAATCCGGTTGGTAAACAATGAATGCTCAAAAAGTTGAATTCGCAACGCACGTGTGCGACAATTACCCATTCCTCTGCGCCCTGGCCAGAACCAAATCTTTGCGGAAGAGGAAACGTCTTCTTAAAGCAGCATCCAGCGGACAATTGTTGAGTCTGGCCGAAGTTTGTCTCAATATTTTAAAAGCGCGATTCCAATTGACTACCCGGCAAAAGAAACGCATGATGCCCTACGCAGAGTTTATAAGGAGGATGAGCAGAGCGCGAAGTGAACGCGGAGCCAGACGAATAGTACAAAAAGGATCCGGATTCAGCCTTCAATTGTTTCCCGCCCTATTGACCCCAATCATTCTCGAACTTGGACGAATTTTGACCACCAATAAAAATGGCAAATAAATTTGTACTTATTCCACAAGACATCTACCGGGGATTGAGCGCCCCATCGGACACCGGGGATTTGAACTTGGAATTTGTGAGAAGAACCCTAGACAAAGTGAAACGCGAAAAAACTGATCCAACCGTAAAATATGTGCATCTCAACCAGGAATTGCGTCGCTACTTGCACTTAAAAAAGCTACACGATAATAGACCCGTGCGAGTTGAACTCGCCAACACTGGGGAATTGCCGAGTGCTAGCGGAGAGGAAGCTGCACCACCGCTTCCGCCACCTCCTCCGCCATCTCCGTCCCAGCCAGCCCCTTCTCCACCTCCCCCACCAGCTCCAGCTCCATCACCTCCTCCCCCACCTGCGCCAAGGAGAGGAAGGGTAGCGGGACCGAGGCGACCTACTGCAGTAACCAAGCGACCTCGGGGAGATGATACACAGGGAACTGGAAAGCAACGAAGGATTCAGCAGCCAAGTGGGCAGCCGAGATGGGCTCAACTTCCACCTCCTCCACCACTCCCATCTCCAGCTCCGACAGCACTCCAGGTTATACAACCCCCTCCAGAACCGCCTGCCCAGAGGAGACGAAGACCGCTGATCCAACGCGACGACGTATCGGGTGGACCCAGCCGACCCAGTAGAGCGACCAAGCGACGACGTGGAGATGACGGTGAAGAAGCAGAAGCAGGAGAGAGGAAGCAGCGAAAGATCCAACCCTTTGTTCGACCTCTGACTGACCGCCAGAGAAGAAGAAGAAACTGGGTTCAAGTTCCACCACCACCATCCACAATTGAAGAGCCGCCACAAGCACAACCATCACCACCGATTCCAAGGCAACAATTGATCGCTGGAAGGCGAGGAAGACGATGGGCACCAATCATCAGAACCGAGGGTCCGTTACCCGAACCGCCCCAACCACGTCAGGTCGTCAAGCGAAAACGAGCGCACATTTTCGCAGATCCCGAATCGCTCGCCAGTATCAGAAAAGAGCGGAGGCGAACCAATTTGTCTCGAGCGAACATCCCTCCCCAACTTGATCTCGAACCCTCAACTTCTGCACAAGCTGTGGCGGCTGCGGCGGATAATTACCAACGGGAACTGGCTGAGCAGCGATTCTTCGCTCGACCCCTCGACAAATTGACCAAGCAACAGTTGGGGAAGCGATTTCACATTTGGTTCAACAGGAATCCGCACAAATACGGTGTGCGAGGGGACACCATCATTGATGATGCGGGAAATCCCGTGAGAGGGAGCAGTCTTAAACGATCACTGGCCCACATTGTTGAGGCCCGTAAAAATGTTCTCAAACCACCACCCGGAACCAGTCTCATTGAGGCAAAAATTAGAAAAGACACGATATTGCATTCATGGCTGCCCGCAGCAGTACGACACCAGCGGAGGCGAATGGAGACGCAGCAGGAAGACTGGAGGAGGGGGACCAAGTGGTTCAAACCTCAACTGTGGAAAAAGAGTTAGACCGCCTCTACAATGATCCCGCATCGGCGGCGGCCTTTGCGGGCGTGGATCAACTCTGGCGCGAGGCCCAGAAAGTTTTGCCGGGAATCAAAAGAAGCGAAGTGCTCAAATGGCTGGAGCATCACCGTACATACACTCTGCATCGCCCACGACGGGTTCGTTTTCCTCGTTCACGTACAATTCCAGCCGGATACCTGACCGACGTTCAAGTTGACCTGGCCGACTTTCAACAGCTCTCAAGGCACAACAGGGGTGCCCGGTATGCTCTGGTTGGAGTGGATGTTCTCAGCAAAATGATCTTTGCAGCCCCAACTCGCAGTAAATCCTCAAAAGACATGACACACGCATTTGATCAACTGTTCGCGCAAATGGCCTCCAAACCCCACCGATGTTTCAGTGACAAAGGCAAGGAGTTTGAGAGTCGCGAAATGAAGGAGTACTTCCACCAACAAGACATTGAAAAGCACCGGCCCAACTCGTCAACCGTCAAAGCCAGTGTATGTGAACGAGCAATTCGCACACTAAAACAACGCCTATATCGCCTTTTCTCTGAGAAACACACGCTCAACTGGGTAGATGCACTGCCCAAAATTCTCGAAGGTATCAACAGGGCTAAGAGTCGCGTACACGGCATGCGCCCGATGGATATCGGGTTTCATAATGCGCAACAAGTATGGGAAAAGTTATGGGGGCCGCGACGACGATTCGTACACCCCGATCGTTATGTAAAGAGAAAACCGAGATTCAATGTCGGCGACTATGTACGAATGAGCAAGAACAAGGGCGTGTTCGCGCGCGGATATCTCCCCTCGTGGTCAGACGAAATTCTACAGGTGGTTAAGGTGAAACGTGCAAACCCAGATCGTTATAGAGTGGCGGACGCAAATGGGGAACTATTCGAGGGGTACATTTACGGGACCGATCTGGCGCGCGTAGCAAAAGATGAGGACACCTCCTACCGCGTGGATGTGCTGAGAACCAGGACGGACAAGTTTGGACGAAAGAAATATTACGTGCGATATCTTGATGACCCCGCCCACCCCCGTTGGATTGATGAATCCGATTTTGTATAAATATCAAAAAATTCCATTCATTTATCATTGTTTGCATTTTTCATTCTGAATAAATTTTATCATATTGCATAAACATGTCTTCTGACGACCAGAGCAATTATTTCTTCGTTGTCCTGCCTAGTAATGTTGATGATTACCCCGCCAACAAAAGTTCCAAATTTCGTGTACATTTACCAAAACCTATCCGATTTCAAGGTAGTTGGCAGGTTGGACTCTACTCTATCCAGTATCCTCGATCTTTCGTAACCACTTCGGGCACGGTGGAAGACCAATACATCGATTTACACTACAAGGATGGACACGTGACCCGACTGACACTTGCCAGGAGTTCACTGCATACCCCCGAAGCACTAGAGGATTATTTGAACGGAACTCGGACGAGACGAAAAAGAAGTGATGAATCCTCATCACCCCCGCCATCAAAGAGGACCCGAAATCGCACTATTGTGGAAGGAGAGGGAGCTGTGTGTACACGGATTGGAAAAAGGATTGAGTGCAAGAGAGGACAATCAGTGATCACTGATGATGATGGAAAACAATGGGTGGAGGACATAGTTACTGATGATATTACCGACCAGCAAGAGGGCACATTACCGACACCCGCTCCACTCATAACCGGTAAAGAATTGAAAGATCGAGTAAGGCAATCCAAGAGACCAACGGAAACTCCGAAGGCACCCGAACCGCCAAAAACACATGAACAACCAAAAGATGCAGAACCACCATCGGTAGAGACTCCCAATCCAAACGAGCTACCAAAAGCTCCAACCCCTGGACCACCCGAAAAACCTGTAGAAAAGAGCAAGGCGGAACAGGTCAAGGACAAGGTAAGGGAATCCAGGAAGCCAACGGAAACTCCAAAGCCGCCTGAACCATCGAAACCAGTTGAACAACCCAAGGCAGCCGAAAAACCGGCAGAAAAGAGTAGAGGTGAACAAGTGAAGGATCAAGTGCGAGAAGCAAAGAAGCCCGCAGAAATTCCGAAAATTCCAGAAACTCCTAAACCAGTCGAAAAACCGACGGAGAAGAGCAGAGGTGAACAAGTGAAGGATCAAGTACGAGAAGCAAAGAAGCCCGCAGAAACCCCAAAACCAATTGAGTCACCAAAAATCCCGGAAAAACCATCAGCAACTTCAAAATCAACTGAACCTTTAAAGGTACTGGAAAACCCCACCGAGAAGAGCAGAGGTGAACAAGTGAAGGATTACGTGAAAGAAGCAAAGAAGCCTACAGAAACCCCAAAACCAATCGAACAACCAAAATCACCCGAAAAGCCGATAGAAAAAAGCAAGGGAGAACAAATAAAGGAACGCGTGAAGGAATCCAAACACGAGCATGCCATTGATGAGATTCTGATTGCAAGCGGCACTGCGGAATTGGGTGTGCATTTTCATTATAGCAGGGACACCGAACGATTTCGAGTGGAATTTAGACCGGAAATTGACCATTTGTCATTGTCAAGTCAAATCGGCTATGTGCTAGGGTTCGCCAACAGGAACCACGTGGAAGCGGATGAGGTGGCCAAATATGCGGCGGACATAAAGGGCGGCTACAACAGCTTCGCAGTTTACGCAACCGGACTTACACGCAGTGTGATCCTGGGCAATTCGCTGAGTTCGCTTCTACGCATCGTAGCAGTGGAGGGCGAATATGGAAACGTCATCGAGAAGATTTACGATCACCCCATGTTCATTCCCGTACAACCCCGAGAAATTAACGAATTGGAAATAGAATTACGTCTTCTCGATGGAAATCTAATCCCCTTTGAATTTGGCCAAGTCCTAGTTACACTTGTATTTAAAAAGGTGATCAACTTTTAATCATTCATTATTCATTCTTATATGCGGAATAAAGACTAACTCCTAAAATGGTACACATTCCTTTCGATACCCGTACAATTGGTTACGACGATTATTTACCTATACAATATGGCGGAGGACCCGCAGAGGAAACTAATGGCGGAGAAACGCCGATGCACTATTTTCGCGGAATGGCACCCTTCCAGAGAGGGTACGGGATCAATCAGCATGGAGGAGGAATAGGGGATGTTTTGCGTGGATTGCTTCGTATGCTGATACCAATGGTCCGACGAGCCGGCACTGCAGTTGGTCGCGAAGCACTATCAACGGGCGAGAGAATTTTGAACAAGGTGGCCGAAGGAGAGAATCTGAAGCAATCGGTGATCAGTGAGGGCAAAAAAGGTGTGGATACACTACTCGAAAAATCTGGACTACCCAAACAATTTGGAACCGGCACTATAAAAGGAGTGCGTAGACGCCCCATTCATCACCAGACTCTGATCGGAAGAGTGCCTCCCATCAAAAAACGCCTAACGAAAAAACGAAGACAACGAGTGGACACCTTCGGCTTCTACTAAAAACCATTCCCTACCTCATTTCACCAATCATTTTATTCATTCATCAAAAAAAATGAACGCGGCTCCCTTCCATAAAATTNTGTAAAGTGCACAAGAAACCAAACATGTAGCGAATGGCAGCTGCTGCAGGATGTCACATCGTAGATCTGGATATCATCCACTGATTGACCCTCCTGCTCCACCTTCCACTGTCTTCTCCTCTTCCCATCTCGACCAATTGTTTCCACTCGGAACCATTGCTCCGACTCTTCATCCCTCTCATCGTGCTTCATCTCATCGCACTGACAATCTCTTGTTTGTTCCTGTAAAATTAAACGAAAATTTTTTGCTATTCGCTATTAATTCTTACCCACCCCATACATTAAAGCAAATCCCAGATTAAATAACCATTCATTCATTCATTCATTCATTCATTTCCATAAAACAATGTCCCAATTAAACCGAAAAAACCTAATCAATCAACTCCTTCCCTTTGCGGATATAAAGATCACTTCCAACGAAATACGAATTCTATGCGACCGCTTCGATACCCCACGCTTCATCGAACTGGAAAAAGAGAATATGTGCCGGCAATGTCCCCCTGAGCCCGATTTTTTGGTTTCGAGTGATGGAATCTATGTGCTTTGTGACCGTTTGAGAGGAGGGGAAAAGTTTGTGCCCTTTGATCGAATCTACGAAATGCCCCAATATTGTGCATTTCGCGTGCGAAGCAGAAAGCTATTCAAATTTGTGCATGTGTTCCCGGAGACCCTGGAAGTACCCACCCCAACACTCCGTAAAAGACAACATTGCACAACAAGAAGAATGCTCGCCTCCAAGCAAGATGAAAATCCCAAAAAACCGACAACAAATGACAACATTCCAATTTTGACCACTACCCTCCTACCCCGTTCTGCTCACACTATCCCGAAAGAATCTCCCAAGCCACCAATGACGGAAGGGCAGCAAAATTCGCAGGATATACCCATTCTTACTGACGTTTTGCCCCATCTCTTTGCGCAACAGGAAGAAGTAAACAATGCCCTACCCCAAACAGTAGAACCGGATGATGCAACACCAATCTTGACAACCGCCCTACCCCATCTGGTTTCAGGAATGCAACAAATAAAGAAAGAAGAGATCAAAGAAGAGAAGCATGATGATCATGATGATGATGACGATGACGATTATGATGTTCCCATTTTGACCACATTATTACCCCATTTGGAATCCCATCTATAAATTTTCTTTGCTCATTTATTCTGAAAATAAACACAATGATTGATGCACAAACTTTTGACAACAATGAACTAAAATTCCACCTCCCCTTTGGCTGTGTGGTGGCGGGACCCAGTTCGAGCGGGAAGAGCAGTTTCATCTATCGCCTGATCGTCCAAGCTGACCAACTCATTGAGCCACCCCCAAAATCGATCCTCTATTGCTACGGAGAGTACAATGATCAAATCCCCAGGCTCCAACGAGCAGGCGTTAATCTTTATTCGGGCACTCCTACGGAAGAAGTTATCCAAAAGCAACCCAAACCCGCTCTTGTCATCCTCGATGATCTCCTATACTCCATCGATCCCAAGTTTCTCGCCGATTTGTACACCAAAAAGAGCCATCACAACAATTTTGGAATCATTATGCTCACCCAGGATTTGTTCGATCGAAAGATGAAGGTGGTACGACAAAATTCAATGTACATTGTGCTGATGCGAGCGCCAAACAGTGCGTTGGCCATACGAAACCTGGGCGTACAGCTCTTTCCCCGACAACTCACCTTCTTCCTGGACGCCTATAAACAAGCCACTCAAACGGAAAGATACTCGTACCTATTTATCGATCTGCACCCTTTGTCCAGCCCATTGCTCCGACTGCGAACTAACATTTTCAAGAGCAACCAAGAAAACGACGAAGAGCCATTGACAATTTTTCTCCCCAAATCCGGTTGGTAAGCAATGGCCGATCAAAAAGTCCAACTCGCCACACACGTGTGTGAAAATTATCCATTCCTCTGTGCCCTGGCCCGGACCAAATCTTTGCGGAAGAGGAAGCGTCTTCTAAAAGCAGCCACCAACGGACAATTGTTGACTCTTGCCGAAATTTGTCTCAACATTTTAAAAGCGCGATTCCAATTGACTACCCGGCAAAAGAAACGCATGATGCCCTACGCAGAGTTTATAAGGAGGATGAGCAGAGCGCGAAGTGAACGCGGAGCCAGACGAATAGTACAAAAAGGATCTGGATTCAGTCTTCAATTGTTTCCCGCCCTATTGACCCCAATCATTCTCGAACTTGGACGAATTTTGACCACCAATAAAAATGGCGAATAAATTTGTACTTATTCCACAAGACATCTACCGGGGATTGAGCGCCCCATCGGACACCGGGGATTTGAACTTGGAATTTGTGAGAAGGACCCTAGACAAGGTGAAACGTGAAAGAACTGATCCTACCGCCAAATATGTGCATCTTAACCAGGAATTGCGTCGCTACTTGCACTTAAAAAAGCTCAATGATAATAAACCCGTGCGAGTTGAACTCGCCAACACTGGGGAATTGCCGAGTGCTAGCGGAGAGGAAGCTGCGCCATCGCTTCCGCCACCCCCTTCCCCACCCTCTCTCCCACCACCCCCCTCTCCACCTCCGCCAGCTCCAATCCAACCACCAACTTCCCCACCTGGGCCGAGGAGAGGAAGGGCGCCACGACGTGAAGGAATCGGACCCAGTCGACCAGCCGGAGTAACCAAGCGACGTCTGGGAGATGATACGCAGGGAACCGGAAAACAACGAAAGATTCAGCAGTCAAGTGGGGAGCCGAGATGGGCCCAACTTCCACCTCCTCCACCACTCCCATCTCCGGCTCCGCCACCACTCCAGGTTATACAACCCCCTCCAGAACCACCTGCCCAGAGGAGACGGAGGCTGCTGATCCAACGTGAAGGTGTATCGGGCAGACCCAGCCGACCCAGTAGAGCCATCAAGCGACGACGTGGAGATGACGAGGAAGAGGAGGAAGCAGGAGAGAGAAAGCAACGAAAGATCCAACCATTTGTTCGACCTCTAACAGACCGCCAGAGAAGAAGAAATTGGGCTCAAGTTCCGCCATCTGCAATTGAACAGCCGCCGCAAGCACAACCATCACCACCTGTTTCAAGACAACAATTGATCGCGAGAAGGCGAGGAAGGCGATGGGCACCAATCATCAGAACAGAGGGACCGGTACCTGAACCACCCCAGCCTCGTCAGGTTACCAAGCGAAAACGAGCGCAAATTTTCGCAGATCCCGAATCACTCACCAGTATCAGAAAAGAGCGGAGGCGTACCAATTTGTCTCGAGCAAATATTCCTCCCCAACTTGATCTTGAACCTTCAACTTCTGTGCAAGCTGCGGCAGCGGCGGATGATAATTACCAACGGGAACTGGCTGAGCAACGATTCTTCGCCCGACCCCTCGACAAATTGACCAAACAACAGTTGGGCAAACGATTTCACATTTGGTTCAACAGGAATCCGCACAAATACGGTGTGCGAGGGGACACCATCATTGATGATGCGGGAAATCCCGTGAGAGGGAGCAGTCTTAAACGATCACTGGCCCACATTGTTGAGGCCCGTAAAAATGTTGTTAAACCACCACCTGGGACCAGTCTCATTGAAGCAAAAATTAGAAAAGACGCAATATTGCAGTCATGGCTGCCCGCAGCGGTACGACATCAGCGGAGGCGAATGGAGACGCAGCAGGAGGACTGGAGGAGGGGAACCAAGTGGTTCAAACCCCAACTGTGGAAAAAGAATTAGACCACCTCTACAATGATCCCACATCGGCAGCGGCCTTTGCGGGCGTGGATCAACTCTGGCGCGAGGCCCGGAAAGTTTTGCCTGGGATCAAAAGAAGCCAAGTGATCAAATGGTTGGAACATCACCGAACATACACACTACATCGCCCAAGACGGGTTCGTTTTCCTCGTTCACGTACAATTCCAGCAGGCTACCTGACCGATGTTCAGGTGGACCTGGCCGACTTTCAACAGCTCTCAAGACATAATGGAGGTGCTCGGTACGCTCTAGTAGGAGTGGATGTTCTCAGCAAAATGATTTTTGCAGCTCCTACTCGCAGTAAATCCTCAAAAGACATGACACACGCATTTGATCAACTGTTCGCGCAAATGGCCTCCAAACCGCACAGATGCTTCAGCGACAAAGGCAAGGAGTTTGAGAGTCGTGAAATGAAGGAGTACTTCCAGGAGCAAGACATTGAAAAGCACCGACCCAACTCGTCAACCGTCAAAGCCAGTGTATGTGAACGAGCAATTCGCACCCTAAAACAACGCCTATATCGCCTTTTCTCTGAGAAACACACGCTCAACTGGGTAGATGCACTGCCCAAAATTCTCGAAGGTATCAACAAAGCTAAGAGTCGCGTGCACGGGATGCGCCCGATGGATATCGGGTTTCATAATGCACAACAAGTATGGGAAAAGGTATAGGGGCCGCGACGACGATTCGTACACCCCGATCGTTATGTGAAGATAAAACCGAGATTCAAAGTCGGCGACTATGTACGAATGAGCAAGAACAAGGGTGTGTTCGCGCGAGGATACCTCCCATCGTGGTCAGACGAAATTCTACAGATAGTCAAGGTGAAACGTGCAAACCCAGATCGGTACAGAGTGGCGGACGCCAGCGGTGAACTGTTCGAGGGTTACATTTACGGAACCGATCTGGCACGTGTGGCAAAAGATGAGGACACCTCCTATCGCGTGGATGTGGTGAGAACCAGGACGGACAAGTTTGGACGAAAGAAATACTATGTGCGATATCTTGATGACCCCGCCCATCCCCGTTGGATTGACGAATCCGATTTTGTATAAATAGCATTCATTGNAGTCGCGTGCACGGGATGCGCCCGATGGATATCGGCTTTCATAATGCACAACAAGTATGGGAAAAGGTATGGGGGCCGCGACGACGATTCGTACACCCCGATCGTTATGTGAAGAGAAAACCGAGATTCAAAGTCGGCGACTATGTACGAATGAGCAAGAACAAGGGTGTGTTCGCGCGAGGATACCTCCCATCGTGGTCAGACGAAATTCTACAGATAGTCAAGGTGAAACGTGCAAACCCAGATCGGTACAGAGTGGCGGACGCCAGCGGTGAACTGTTCGAGGGTTACATTTACGGAACCGATCTGGCACGTGTGGCAAAAGATGAGGACACCTCCTATCGCGTGGATGTGCTGAGAACCAGGACGGACAAGTTTGGACGAAAGAAATACTATGTGCGATATCTTGATGACCCCGCCCACCCCCGTTGGATTGACGAATCCGATTTTGTATAAATACCATTCACTGTTTTCACATTTTATCAAATTGCATAAACATGTCTTCTGACGATCAGAGCAATTATTTCTTCGTGGTCCTACCTAGTAATGTTGATGATTACCCCGGCAACAAAAGTTCCAAATTTCGTGTACATTTACCAAAACCTATCCGATTTCAAGGTAGTTGGCAGGTTGGACTCTACTCTATCCAGTATCCTCGATCTTTCGTAACCACTTCGGGCACAGTGGAAGACCAATACATTGATTTACACTACAAGGATGGACACGTGACCCGACTGACACTTGCTAGGAGTTCACTGCATACCCCCGAAGCACTAGAGGATTATTTGAACGGTACTCGGACAAGACGGAAAAGAAGTGATGAATCCTCATCACCTCCACCTTCAAAGAGGACCCGAAATCGCACTATCGTGGAAGGAGAGGGAGCCGTGTGTACACGGGTCGGAAAAAGGATTGAATGCAAGAGAGGACAACCAGTGATCACTGATGATGGGAAACAATGGATGGAAGACATAGTTACGGATGATATCACCGATCAGCAAGAGGACACATTACCGACACCCGCTCCACTCATAACCGGTAAAGAAGTGAAGGACCGAGTAAGGGAATCCAAGAAAACGGCCGCAGAAACTCCAAAGGCTCCAGAACCACCAAAAGCACCCGAACAACCAAAAGCTGCTGAACCATCCGAAAAAGCGGCAGAAAAGAGCAAGGCAGAGCAAGTCAAGGACCGTGTAAAGGAGTCCAAAAAACCAACAGAAGCTCCAAAGCCGCCTGAACCACCAAAGACAACCGAAAAACCGACGGAGAAAAGCAGGGGCGAACAAGTGAAGGATCAAGTAAAAGAAGCAAAGAAACCGACAGAAACTCCGAAAATACCAGAAACTCCCAAACGACCCGAAAAACCGACAGAGAAGAGCAAATCAGAACAAGTGAAGGACCGAGTAAAAGAAGCAAAGGAACCGGCAGAAACTCCGAAAGAAACTGAACCTGTGAAAGCAATCGAACAACCAAAGACATCAGGAACATCAGAAGAAAAGAGCAAGGGAGAACAGGTGAAGGAACAAGTAAAGGAAGCAAAGAAGCCCACCGAAACTCCAAAACCAGTCGAACCACCTAAAGCACCTGAAAAGCCGACAGAAAAAAGCAGGGGAGAACAAATAAAGGAGCGAGTGAAGGAATCGAAACACGAGCATGCCATTGATGAGATTCTGATTGCAAGCGGCGCTGCGGAATTGGGTGTGCATTTTCATTATAGCAGGGACACCGAACGATTTCGAGTGGAATTTGTGCCGGAAATTGACCATTTGTCATTGTCAAGTCAAATCGGCTATGTGCTAGGGTTCGCCAACAGGGACCACGTGGAGAAGGATGAAGTGGCCAAATATGCGGTGGACATAAAGGGCGGCTACAACAGCTTTGCAATCTATGCAACCGGATTGACGCGCAGTGTGATCCTGGGCAATTCGCTGAGTTCACTTCTACGCATCGTGTCCGTGGAAGGCGAATATGGAAACGTCATCGAGAAGATTTACGATCACCCCATGTTCATTCCGGTGCAACCCCGAGAAATCAACGAATTAGAAATAGAATTGAGGCTACTCGATGGAAATCTGGTCCCCTTTGAATTTGGCCAAGTTTTAGTTACGCTTGTATTTAAGAAGGTGATCAATTTCTAATCATTCATTGTTCATTCTTATATATAAAGAATAAAGAATAAAGATTAAACTCCGAAAAATGGTACACATCCCTTTCGATACACGTACAATCGGTTACGACGACTACCTTCCTATACAATATGGCGGAGGAGTCACAGAAGAAACTAATAATGGCGGAGAACCGCCGATGCACTACTTTCGCGGAATGGCACCCTTCCAGAGGGGATACGGTATCAATCAGCATGGAGGAGGAATAGGGGATGTTCTGCGCGGTTTGCTTCGTATGCTGATTCCAATGGTACGACGGGCGGGGACTGCAGTTGGCCGAGAAGCACTATCAACGGGAGAACGAATTTTGAACAAGGTGGCCGAGGGAGAGAATTTGAAGCAATCGGTGATCAGTGAGGGCAAAAAAGGAGTGGACACATTACTCGAAAAATCTGGACTACCCAAACAATTTGGAACCGGCACTATAAAAGGAGTGCGTAGACGACCCATTCATCACCAGACTCTGATCGGAAGAGTGCCTCCCATCAAAAAACGCCTAACGAAAAAGCGAAGACAACGAGTGGACACCTTCGGCTTCTACTAAAAACCATTCCCTACCTCATTTCACCAATCATTTTATTCATTCATCAAAAAAAAATGAACGCGGCTCCCTTCCATAAAATTGACCGGGACTCCGGTAATGCGATCACCAGTGCCCTACAATTCTTTGAAATTCCCGACACCAATGTGAGCCTTAGTCACAGTTCATCCACCGAATANCGCCGATGCACTATTTTCGCGGAATGGCACCCTTCCAGAGAGGGTACGGGATCAATCAGCATGGAGGAGGAATAGGGGATGTTTTGCGTGGATTGCTTCGTATGCTGATACCAATGGTCCGACGAGCCGGCACTGCAGTTGGTCGCGAAGCACTATCAACGGGCGAGAGAATTTTGAACAAGGTGGCCGAAGGAGAGAATCTGAAGCAATCGGTGATCAGTGAGGGCAAAAAAGGTGTGGATACACTACTCGAAAAATCTGGACTACCCAAACAATTTGGAACCGGCACTATAAAAGGAGTGCGTAGACGCCCCATTCATCACCAGACTCTGATCGGAAGAGTGCCTCCCATCAAAAAACGCCTAACGAAAAAACGAAGACAACGAGTGGACACCTTCGGCTTCTACTAAAAACCATTCCCTACCTCATTTCACCAATCATTTTATTCATTCATCAAAAAAAATGAACGCGGCTCCCTTCCATAAAATTGACCGGGACTCCGGTAATGCGATCACCAGTGCCCTACAATTCTTTGAAATTCCCGACACCAATGTGAGCCTTAGTCACAGTTCATCCACCGAATACCTGACGCTGAACCCGGTGAACATTCAACCCTTCAACTTCAAAATTCATAGCAGTGCCGATTATGTTGACCTCTCGCATGCTTATATCCTAACTGAACTAAGGATCCTCAAACAACAGGGAGGACAGTTACGCCCGATCGATGCCACCGATAACGTGTCCGTTTGTCAGATGATTGGGCACACGATTTGGAAGAATTGCCGCATGTCAATCAATGGAACGCAAGTTTTTGAGGGAAATGATTTGATGGCCTACAAGAGTATTTTCGATTATGAACTTACCTATAATGAGGGCGTGAAGAAAAGTTACCTAAACGTATGCGGGTACTACATGGACGATGAGACTGGGCAGACAGCCGGAGCCGGCTACAATACGAGAAAACAACTTTTTGCCAATGGAAAAGTAGCACAATTCATAGCGAAACTTGACGTGGACGTCTGCAATCAACCGCGATACATTGTCAACCAATGCGAGATCGACATTGAACTGCTGCCCAACAATAATGCTTTCCTACTAATTGCACCCCAGATGCCCGACGACAGAAGTTATGTAATCGAAATGCTCGCTTGCCGACTCTATGTGAAAAAGGCAACCGTGATGGACGGACTGGCGCTGGACATTAGCAAGAAATTGGAGATCCGTCCGGCGCGATACCCACTCAGGAAAACATCAATGAAAGCATTGTTCATCAGCGAGAATCGAACAGATTTCACAGCCAATTTATGGAGTGACCAAGTCCCTAAACGTGTAGTGCTCGCGCTACTCTCCAATGAAGCCTATGTAGGGAGCTCCGAAACAAGTCCCTTTGATTTTCGTCCATTCAATATTCGGGACATTAGCGTCTGTGCAAGTGGAGTACAGTACCCGCACGCTCCCTATTCAAATTTGGATTTCCCCAATGGAAAATTTGCGCGTGTCTACCATGACATGGCCGAGGGATGCGGATTTGCTGGAAGTCTCAACACCCATGGGATTTCGATGAAAAAATATGCTCAAGGCGGACATTGCTTCTTCGTCTTCAATTTGAACCCATCTAGTGAAAGCTCAGCCGAAGTATTTGATTTGATTCGCCGCGGGACGACTTCGGTTCGAATCTCATTTAGCGCGCCTGTTCCTGCGCGAGGAATCGTGTTAATAGCGATGGCGGAGATGGACGCAATCCTAATGCTAGACAAGAATCGTACTGTAGCCACTGATGTGCAGGTATAAATGGTGGACCATTTCAGTTACCACCATTCATTTTATTTATTCTCAATTTTGCTTTTGCTCGAAAATGGCTCCTATCATTGTTACCTACCAAAAACCCACGCCGGAAATTCCCCACTACAACGAATGGAAGCGCATGCAAAATGCGATTTCACCTTCTTCATCGACGGCGACGACACAAATGTTTCGATCAACAACTTCAAAGCCAACAATGCAAGTTCTCTATAGTTATGGGCTGGACCCGCCGGACAATCTGATCACCTTCATCTGCAAGCATCTCCGTGATTCGGAGTGGACGAGACTTTTTTGCTATGTGGCAATATTGCTCACAATCGTTTGTGGGATCATCTACACTGTCAGATCAATTTACACGCTGAGGCTGGCAATCGAGCGACAGAGGAACGATGGACGGAATGCAAATCGAACGGATCCTAAAGTCATGCCTGGCGACGAACAAGAACTTTCACGGCTGTTTCCCACTCGACAAGATCCCATCGACGACGAAATATCTCCATATGCCGTGTTCAATGGTGATCAATCTGGACGAGGCCCGAAAAGAGGGAAGCCACTGGGTGGCAGTTTACCTACCGACAAGTGAGAAGATCTGGTACTTTGACAGTTTAGCCCTTCCCCCACCCCCTCTGATTACCAAATTTTTACAAAAATACTCCCATGTACTGTCCAATCGATACCCCTTTCAATCGCTTTTATCATCATTTTGTGCCCATTATTGCATTGCATTCATTTATTTTTCTTCAATTGGATACAATTTTGATCAATTTTTAAAATTGTTAAATAAATATGACAATTGTGACATGTTTGTGAAAAAATTTGTTGATAAATTGCTTAATTGAAGTAAAGTTTACAAAAGGATTTTGAAAATATTGGATTTTGGGAAAAAATGGATTTATAATTTCTTAGAAATATCCCTCGGGGTAAGGTGAAAAATGTGTCCAAATTCTCTACTTCTTTATCAATCGTAAACCCCAATCATATGGTGAACAAAAAGACTACATTCACGACCGAAGAAAAGGGATGCCGCTTTCTCGCGACCCTATGATGGTTGTAAATTTGAGGTCGAGGAGGGAGGGATGATCGTTTCTGGCACCTTAGGACACCAGGCATACGCCAAAAGTCGCCACTCCCATATGGTAAAGGATTATCGAGCTACTACTAGAATCGGGACGCGGACAAAAATTTGCATGGGCAAAGGCCATCTGCCATCGACAAAGATTATTGGGCGAGAATAAAAGGATGTCTGCCGCATTTCTCGCGGCAAGAACCATCTGGTGGTGGCTGTAAATATGGGGAAGGGGAGCGAGGGACGCCAATCAGATTTTGAAANCCGAATACCTGACGCTGAACCCGGTGAACATTCAACCCTTCAACTTCAAAATTCATAGCAGTGCCGATTATGTTGACCTCTCGCATGCTTATATCCTAACTGAACTAAGGATCCTCAAACAACAGGGAGGACAGTTACGCCCGATCGATGCCACCGATAACGTGTCCGTTTGTCAGATGATTGGGCACACGATTTGGAAGAATTGCCGCATGTCAATCAATGGAACGCAAGTTTTTGAGGGAAATGATTTGATGGCCTACAAGAGTATTTTCGATTATGAACTTACCTATAATGAGGGCGTGAAGAAAAGTTACCTAAACGTATGCGGGTACTACATGGACGATGAGACTGGGCAGACAGCCGGAGCCGGCTACAATGCGAGAAAACAACTTTTTGCCAATGGAAAAGTAGCACAATTCATAGCGAAACTTGACGTGGACGTCTGCAATCAACCGCGATACATTGTCAACCAATGCGAGATCGACATTGAACTGCTGCCCAACAATAATGCTTTCCTACTAATTGCACCCCAGATGCCGGATGATCGAAGTTATGTAATCGAAATGCTCGCTTGCCGACTCTACGTGAAAAAGGCAACCGTGATGGACGGACTGGCGCTGGACATTAGCAAGAAATTGGAGATCCGTCCGGCGCGATACCCACTCAGGAAAACATCAATGAAGGCATTGTTCATCAGCGAGAATCGAACAGATTTCACAGCCAATTTATGGAGTGACCAAGTCCCTAAACGTGTAGTGCTCGCGCTAGTCTCCAATGAAGCCTATGTAGGGAGCTCCGAAACAAGTCCCTTTGATTTTCGTCCATTCAATATTCGGGACATTAGCGTCTGCGCAAGTGGAGTACAGTACCCGCACGCTCCCTATTCAAATTTGGATTTCCCCAATGGAAACTTTGCGCGTGTCTACCATGACATGGCCGAGGGATGCGGATTTGCTGGAAGTCTCAACACCCATGGGATTTCGATGAAAAAATATGCTCAAGGCGGACATTGCTTCTTCGTCTTCAATTTGAACCCATCTAGTGAAAGTTCAGCCGAAGTATTTGATTTGATTCGCCGCGGGACGACTTCGGTTCGAATCTCATTTAGCGCGCCTGTTCCTGCGCGAGGAATCGTGTTAATAGCGATGGCGGAGATGGACGCAATCCTAATGCTAGACAAGAATCGTACTGTAGCCACTGATGTGCAGGTATAAATGGTGTACCATTTCAGTTACCACCATTCATTTTATTTATTCTCAATTTTGCTCGAAAATGGCTCCTATCATTGTTACCTACCAAAAACCCACGCCGGAAATTCCCCACTACAACGAATGGAAGCGCATGCAAAATGCGATTTCACCTTCTTCATCGACGGCGACGACACAAATGTTTCGATCAACAACTTCAAAGCCAACAATGCAAGTTCTCTATAGTTATGGGCTGGACCCGCCGGACAATCTGATCACCTTCATCTGCAAGCATCTCCGTGATTCGGAGTGGACGAGACTTTTTTGCTATGTGGCAATATTGCTCACAATCGTTTGTGGGATCATCTATACTGTCAGATCAATTTACACGCTGAGGCTGGCAATCGAGCGACAGAGGAACGATGGACGGAATGCAAATCGAACGGATCCTAAACTCATGCCGGGCGACGAACAAGAACTTTCACGGCTGTTTCCCACTCGACAAGATCCCATCGACGAAATATCTCCATATGCCGTGTTCAATGGTGATCAATCTGGACGAGGCCCGAAAAGAGGGAAGCCACTGGGTGGCAGTTTACCTACCGACAAGTGAGAAGATCTGGTACTTTGACAGTTTAGCCCTTCCCCCACCCCCTCTGATTACCAAATTTTTACAAAAATACTCCCATGTACTGTCCAATCGATACCCCTTTCAATCGCTTTTATCATCATTTTGTGCCCATTATTGCATTGCATTCATTTATTTTTCTTNCTCCTCAATCCAGATATTTTTATACCAATCAGGGATTTTCGCACCAACACCATCGACTCCGTGCTGAACCGCTTCCTGGCTGTTGCGCAATCCAAGACCGAAGAGGGGTCGCTGTGGGGAGAACCCTTTCAAGTGAATGTGACGGTTTTGGAGCATGCTGCCTTGCCCAGACAGCAACAAATTCGCGGACGCGGTCATCGCACCCCGAAAGGAGCAATCCATCAAGTGAGACGAGCCCACCTATTGGAAGTTTGCAATCGTGATACATATTGCCTGTTCTATGCGCTCGAGATTAGCCGCATCTACCACACCAAAATGATGATCAAGCAATATTTTTGCCGTTACATGAAACAGCTCGGACGGCAACGAGAGGATGCACTTCAGCTGATGCAAGAGGTGGGAATTCCGTTGGGCGAAGCCGATTACGATGCGAAAAAATGGGTCAAACCGGTGGTCGACTTTTGGAATGCGCGTTATGCGCCCCACATTTTCAAAGTATTCGTTTTCGGGGAACTGGGTCACTACAAACCGGAGCACAGTTACGGACCCGACAACTTTACGGTGGCAATCCCTCTTTACCATCATCAGCACCATTTTGACGGAATCCGGTTCGGTGTGGGAAAAACAATTTTTGGTCGTGATCAATACTGCTTCGCGTGCGAAAGTCCCTATGACAACAATGTTGGCCACAACGCGAATTGTTCAGCACACTGCTTCCAATGTGGAAGAATAGGCGTGGGGCGCCCTTGCAAACCGGAGGACGGGTACCGACGAGATTGTGCACAATGCGGGAAATGGTTCAAGAATGCCGATTGCTACCAGCACCACCTCACCAGTAACTACTGTGCCAGATCAAAGAGATGCGAAAAGTGCGGCAAGACCTACACGGTAGCGAATAACACACGCGAAGGGCGCAAAGGGCATGTCTGTGAGGAGCGATTCTGCCGGACATGCCGAACTTACCACGACCCAAAACGGGGCTGCTTCATACAGCCGCTGAAGCCGCGCAAAGCCAAACCATATCGAATCATTGCCTTTGATTGCGAGACGACCCAGAACAGGGAAGTGGAACCGGGGAAGCGCATCCACGAAGTGAATTTCATCTCTGCTGTGGTGGTGTGCACGGAATGCCTCAAGAGCGACAGCTGGCGCCAATCGTTAAGACAGAGACAACAGGAGTGCAAAATTTGTGGAGCGCACCGCACCGTCACCTTCTCCCACCGCCATTATTACAACACGTGGTCCGATTTCGGAGTGCGCACCGATGATCCAATCGCGGAATTTGTCCACTGGCTGTTGCGCAAGTTTGACAACCGTTTCCCCACCGTGGTGTTCTCCCACTATGGCGGTCGATTCGATAACATTCTGGTCTACAAGGCCCTGGTTGATCTCAAGTTCGTGCCCCAGATGATTACCAAGGGAAATAAGTTGTATGAGATGAAGATACCCCGGACGAATCTCCCGCACGGAATTGGCAACCCTGAGATCACCTTCCGAGACAGTTGGAATTTGATGTCCGTCCCGCTCAGTGAATTGATTGGCGCATTTGGTCTCCAGGTGCAAGACAAGGAATTTTTCCCACATTTGGCAAATGTGCGCGAAAATTATGACCGGGTGCTGGATGAGCTCCCACCCAAAGAGGATTATATGTATGGCGGCATGAACAAAGAGAAACAGAAGAAATTTGACGAGTGGTACCGGGAGCATCGACACGAGAGGTTCAATTTGAACGAGCAATTGGCCGCCTATTGCACAAACGATACACAAATTTTGATCGAGGCTCTGGTCGCTTTCCGACAAGAATTTTTGAAGATATCCGCACCGAAGAGGAACGATATTGAAATGGAACTGGGGCTTCACGGCGAGGAAGAGCATTTGGAGGGAGATGAAGATCTGAGCGAGGACAGCGGACCCGGAAGCGGTGGGATCGATATCTGTTGGGAGCCATTAACCATCGCCAGCGCATCAATGCGCCATTTCCGACTCAATCACTTGCAAAAGGATCAGTTGGCACTGGTCCCGGAGAAGGGCTACGACACTGCGGACAATCAGAGTGATGGGGCCATGAAATTCTTCCAATGGTACGAGGAGAGGTATGGGGTTCGCCTACAGACTGCTCATTCACCGGGTGGCGAACATAAAATTGGAAGATACACAGTGGACGCATACATTCCCGAAGAGGACACCGTGATTGAATATCACGGCTGTCACTGGCACTGTCATGAATATTGCCCCCACAATCGATTCAAGCCCGAAATGATGATGCCCTGTGGAAAGACTGTGCGAAAAATCCGGGAAAATGATGAAGTTCGGTTGGCCTTTTTGCGGACCCAAGTGGCGCGTGTTCAAGTTTTCTGGGAGTGTGAAGTCAAGCAGATGCTGAGACAAGATCTGGAAATGCAGAGGGCCTACCAGCGTTATCATGACAGAGGACCTATTCAATTGCGTGATTGTTATTTTGGCGGGCGCACCGGTCCTCTGCGATTGCATTATGAAGTGCCAGAAGGATGGAAGATGAAACTTTTCGATGTGCGCTCACTATATCCTAACATCAATTCGGTGACGCAATATCCGCAAGGGCATCCGACCAGAATCAATATCATGCAGGGGGACGAGATTGTGGTGGATTGGCGAAGCGGTAAAGATATTCCAGTCCGGGGAATCCTCAAAGTTTTTGTTGTGCCGCCGCCACGCATCGATGTGCCAGTCTTGCCGGTGAAGTTTGATGATCGATTATTGTTTCCGCTTTGTCGGGCCTGTTCGCTGCAGTACAAAAAGGGCGCGGTAAAACCCAACTACCGATGCAGGCATTCTGATGACGAAAGAGGCTGGGTGAGCACGGCAACATCGATTGAATTAGCCGAAGCCCTCAACAATGGGTATCGATGCACGCGCTATTACCGATCAATTGAATGGGATGACGATCATTGGTCGGACGAAACTTTCAAAGGATACATTGCGGAATTTCAAAAACTGAAGACCGAAGCGTCCGGATTTCCCGAAGAGTTGAGCACCAGGGAGGAACAAGACCGGTACATTAGGGAGTGTGAGGAAAAGTTTGGCATCCAGATTGACCGAGAAAACATGGTGAAGAACAAAGCCAAGCGGACAATCGCCAAGTTCTGCAACAATTCGCTGTGGGGGCGCTTCTCATTGCGCAATGGATTGTCAAAAACTGAGGTCACGGACTCCCCGGCGAGATTACGACAAATGTTGGATGACCCCAAGATCGAAGTGGACGCGATTGAGCAATTGAACCCGGAAATTCTGCTGATCCGCTATACGCCGGTGAAGGACTGGGTCGAGGAACACAATTGTTCCAATGTCATCATGTCGCTCTGGACCACCTCAGCTGCCCGGATCCATCTCCTCAAGTTGATGCAAAAGGTCGTGCGTGCGCCCAACGCTGTTCTACTCTACACGGATACGGACAGCCTGTGCTTTGCCTACAAAGAATCCGACGGATGCCCCCTGGAGACCGGACCCCATCTCGGTGAACTCTCTGATGAGTACCCTGCGTACGAGTTGAAGGAATTTGTTTCTGGAGGGTGCAAACAATATGCCATGCGGATGACCAGCAACGGTGAGGAGAAACACATTCTCAAGGTCCGGGGGATCACTTTGAGCGCCGACGCGTGCAAGAAGCTACACTTTGCCACTTTCAAGGAGAGCGTCTTAAATTATGGAAACAGAGTTGCTGACGATGATGATGATGATGACGATCAAAGTGATCAAGAAGAAATTGTTCTCGAATATCCCTATTTTATTAGACCAAGCTTGCGTGATGGGAGGGTGCTCTCAGTTTCCTTATCCAAACGTTACAAACCCATTGTTTCCAAGGCTATTGTCGGCCCCCAACTTAGACTCATTGATTTTGGTACCAAATTTTGATTTGTCTATTTTCCATTATCAATGTATTTTCTTTATCATTTTATTTATTATATCATTTTGCTTTTAATTTGATGAAAAGGTACAAAATTGAAGATGAAAAAGATGAAAAATTAAAGATGGGAAGATGTCATTTTTAGGTAGAAAACATGCACAATTAAGGGATGGGAGATGAAATTTGTACAAAATTAAGGAATAGAAGATACAATAACAAAATTAGAGTTTGGAAGATGTCATTTTTGGGTGGAAAAATGCATAAATAACCGTTGGAGGTTACAAAATGCAAAAAATGGAAGGTCAAAAATGCAAATTTTGGGTAGAAAAGTGCAATATTAAGGGAACAACCATGGAAAAACGTTGATTTTAGTTGTATGCGTGTTCAGAGGGCGCGCGTGTGTAAAGGGTAAGCGTGTGTGTCACATAGTTTTTCGATTTCTGATCGCTGTATGCGTACGGATTCCTTGATCCATTCACCACCGCCTCCTTCAATCCAAACTGATAGCTGATGCGCGTCCGAAGATGGTCCCAAACTTTCTTGGCTACTCATGTCCTCTTCGGAAGTTGCCCGGCTACGTCGACGATAAGTGAAGGAAATGGGAGAAGAACTAAGAGTAGAAGGTGATGACAAGTGGGGAAGCCAAAAATTAGGAATCGGCGTGTCTGCTCTGTGCCGAATGGGCTCTTCTTCGATTTTCACCAGCAATTCCAGAGGATAGAATTTGTTGCCGGCTGGATGCTTTTCAATCACGCATGGAAGTTGAGGAAACCGCAGCATTATTCGATGCCGGGCGTAGAAATGCGCTGCAACAGACACATTAAAGGGACGGCGTAATCGACCATATGCCGGAATTTTGTCGGCCCCGTCTCTGGTCAAACCCTCAAAAAAGAATGTGTGGCGCATTCCATTTCGGTCGTTATATGTTGTTCTCAACTTGATAGAGCGAAATTCCCGGTTCAATTTGGCTCTCTGCTCGGCATCATGGAGTTTATACTGAACCAATGCTGGTGCACAACATAGCAATTGTCCAATTTGGTCAAGGAAAGAACTCATTTGAGTTGGAGCGAAAAAATGCGAACACGGGCAGAAATGATGATGAATGAAATGGGCAATCAAGTAAGAACCTATGTGCTGTCGGAGTGTTCAATTTGATTTTAAGACGAAAACTTTTCGCAAAATTCAAACTTGATGTTCAGATTGGTAAAGAAAGGGTGTATGGGTATAAATGCAGCCCAAATTTCATTTCTGGATCATTTTAATTATCTTTATTCGGCGAAAAATATACCCTTCTGTTCGCCAATTTTTGAAATGGAATACAAATACAATAAGAAATGGGAGGGTGTTCAACAACAGCAGCAAGAAATCAATAAAAACGTCCTCTGGAAACTTGCTCGCCAACGTTACCAGCTTTGCTTCTGCTTTTGTCGACCATGCAGCCAGGTGCTTTTTGAGGCGAAGAATTCCAATTTCTTGGTGGAATCAGAGGGGGGAGTTCGCGCCAACTTTTGGATGTGCCATGAGTGCGCCCAGAGAAACATGCGCCTCAGCGATGTACACAGCCAGGCCACAGCCAACAAGGACGAACAGAAACGAGGATGGCGTGCTGCAAAGGACGATGAAGATGAGGAGGATGAGGAGGAGAAAGAGGAGAGAATTGTCAAGAGCAAACCAAAAAACAAGAAGAAGAGGATCGCCAGGCAATTCGATCAAGTAGAGGAAGGATCAGAGGATGAGCAGGAGGAGGAAGAGGAGGAAGAGAAAATTGGCAAAAGCAGATCATCCAAGAAGAGGAGAAATTGGTAATGTGAACGAGAGGAGAGACCCATCAGCAGCGGCAGCCAAAGAAGCACGAGGAACAATAATGAAGGGTCAGTGATAGATATGGTGGATGATCAAGAAAAACCAATTGTTTTGATCAGTATATCCCTGCACATACTATTCTATTTTGCAGCAAATAAACGGTTTTTCAATTTTCGGCAATTTTTTCTTTGTACCGGAACATATGGGGTCAATGGGAGCAAAAATTCTCGGGGTGCCCTAAAATTCATCAATCAAATTTTTCTCGAGGGGTCATGGAAGTCGATACAAAGGAGGACCGCATTCTCTGTGTGCCAAAGGTACAACAAAATGTGTCAATCAAATTGAACTGAAAGGTCAGGGAGGAGAGAAAACAAAGGGTGGGCGCCGTCTTCGGTTGCGCATATGGCTAATCCATCCATGAATTCGTGCCTGTGCCGAGAAAGATCCATACCTCTCGTGAGAATGTTTTACGATCAGTCGAAGGCGTATTTAAGCAAATGCGAGGAAATGGGTATAATTCACATTTCGTGACCAACCAACGAAGCTTTACGTTTTTCATTCCGTTTTTGCGACCACACTGCGAACTCAGCCAAAATGCGGCGCATTAGTCGTGAAGAGCAGCTGCGATTCTTCGAAATGCGAAGAATGGAACAAAACCTTGTCATCGATGAGGTAGAAGCCGAGGAGCAGCGGCAAACCCAGGTATCTCGGCTCGGGGGTTTTTTTGGACCACAAATCAAATTTTAAATTTTGGGATAAAGTTGAGATTTTTTCAGAATTTCTTTCGTGCTGTCACCGGGAATGCACCCTCAACATCCGGTGGTCAACAAAATTTGCTCTCGGCTAGCAGCAATGATCCACCATTGGCTGGAGGGTTCAGCAGCGATAACCCATGGCCGAATGGAGGTGGGATTTTTGGGGTGGGGGCTTTTTTTGAGAACATGGGAGGCTTGCGATCCTTAGGTGTGCCATCGGTAGCTCGTCCCCTGACTCCTCCGTCTGTATGGGGTCCGATTCGATGGGGGAGCCCGTCTCCGCTGTCCCCAGAGTCCCTCGAAAGGGTGATTGCACAAGAAGTTGCCGCAATTGATGCGGTGCACGCGATGATGTTGGCGCGCACAAATCATCCAATGTGGCCCGGATATCGCCGATATAGTATGAAAAGATATCGCCGATATAATATTTTTGACTCGAAATTTTACAATTTTACAGCCGAATTACCACCTGATTCTGAGGATGAACCGGCGGCGCAACCGGAAGAACCAATAGTGCGACCGGAAACTCCGCGCAGCAGCGGTAAGTTGGAAAAAATCGGAACAAAAACTTTTTCAGAGCAGAATATCCATTTTCAAAATGATCATTTCCCTCCTTTTCAGTTGGGCCCATTCGCCCGAGAAACCTGTTTGCACGTGCGCAAGGATCACGCAGATCGGTTTTTGCTTCAATGTGTGCGATCTGCAACGATGATGACAGTGAGGAGAACCGAATTGCATACGGCGGCAACAACTGCGCCTGTGTGCCCTTCTGTGAACAATGCGGTGAGACCAAGTGGGAGCAATTGCGGACAATGGGGCGAGAGCTGGGGGATGCGCGAGTTGAGGAGAACCAGCACAGAAGCGTATTCGATCCAGTTGCACACCGAAACTGGGTAAGAGTTTGAGGGAATTTTTTGGAGAAATTGTTGGAGGGGGGCGAAAGGCTAAAGAATAAGTATGATTAGNGTGTGTGTGTGTGTGTGTGTGTGTGTTTGTGTGACCGATGGTCATTGCGCGTGTGCCATTATTCTTGAAGCCTTAGTCGTCCATTTTCCCAATCGGATAAACCGGCGGTTAAGAGTCCCAGAATGCTTTGTTGGTCCTGATTTTCAGTTACCTTCCCATAATTTTAGATAAATCATGGAATTTTCCCAGCCACCAAGGTCTCCGACTCCTCCTCTACGCTCAATACTGCGCGTTGGAGGTACGCGCCGAGTTCGCTGGGCGGAGGAATTAGAGGAGGTGCGTGTATTTGTAAAGGGTGAAATGATAAAGATGGAAGTTGATGATGAGGAGGAGATGGAAAAAAAAAAGGAATTAAAATAATAAAACATATGGTAATGTAGCGAAAAATTTTTAGGGAACCTAAGAAGAAAGGGAAAATAAAGAACAAATTCTCAAAAGAATGAGCACCTTTTCAGTTACTTTGAAATTTTTCCTGACTAAACAATAATTATTCATAAAAAAGCCCACCTTCATCAAACTCAAGTGCCGGATCAATTTTGCGCGTCAGAAAAGCCAGGAAGAGATGCAGATAATATATAAACATGGCATAGATGGCAATGTAAAAGTCCTTAAAAAGGAAAAGTTTTATTGTTATTTCTTCAAAATTGATTTTAAATCCTTAAATTTTTGAAATCCGTAGTCAAAACTTACCATTGCCGAATGATAAGAAATGTGGCGAGCTGTCCTTATTAGCTCAACCCTGATCCACAGAAAAATGAAAGTCTAAAAAGAATGGAATTAAGAGCCAAAAAATGGGAGAAATTTTTTAACAGAGAAGGGGTCTGCGGAAAAACAGAAAATTGGCAAAAAAAATTGAAAATGGGTGCCCTACAACCATGGCATGGCGCCCAAAAAGGTTCCATCGATTGTGCGCAGAAGAGAATGAGGACGCGTCCATTGCGGTGGATGAGGACGCGTCCTTTCCTGGCGCATATGGAGGGGAGAGGGATTAGGATGGGAGAGATAAAAAGAAAAAATAACCTTATTCATTAATTTTGAGCAAATCTTAAAATTGAAATTTGGCGCGAATGATCTTTGATCCCCTAAACCGGTTTAGAAACCCGTACAGGTTTAGGAGACCCATAAACCCATCAATAGGTTTAGGATCCCCTAAATTGGTGTTTGATCCCCTAAACCGGTTTAGAAACCCGTACAGGTTTAGGAGAGCCCATAAACCCATCAATAGGTTTAGGATCCCCTAAATTGGTGTTTGATCCCCTAAACCGGTTTAGAAACCCGTACAGGTTTAGGCCAGCCCATAAACCCATCAATAGGTTTAGGATCCCCCAAACCTTTAGGCTAGCCCCAGGGTTTGGGCTGAGCAGGGTGGTTTCCAAGTGTGACCGGAGCCCACTGGGGACTACTGTTAAATAAATTGTTAATCAAATGTGATGAATGAGAAGAAATCAATTTGTTAGTATTGCAATAAAGTGAAAAATAAATAAATCTGATACATCAAAAAATTAAAAATTAATTCGTTTATGTTTTTAAATGATCATATATAATTATAATTTATAATCCACTGAAAATTAATTAACAACTAACATTTATTTAAAATTTTTAATTATAAGTGCTTGGAATCGTCAAAATTTTAACAGATGAAATCCCATAGCAAGTTTTAATATAATTATCTAAAAAATTTTATGCTCAACATAAATATTATACACTAAATAATAAAGAAAAATTGGAAAAATAATTAAAATAATGAATTAAAAATAATGATTTATAACACTAGCTTTAACATTAATTAAATGATAAAGTAAAGGTCAGTCTATTAAATAAAAATAATAACTTTCATTTAAATACAACATTATGGGAAAAATTTTAAATTTAAAATATTCATTCTTTATTGTGAAGATACTAAATCAATTTTTGCTACAAGTTAAAGTTTATAAAGGAACTTCATCAAGAGAAAATGAATTTTTATTCTTTGATCAAATAGCTGGTTAATACGATAATAGTTCTTTATAATATATTTAAAAACAAAAATCTTGAAAGCTAATAGATTTCAAAAGCAATCATCAAAGGAGAAATTCAATATAAATTCAAATGTTTAAACAAAACCGGCTAATTTATTTAGTCTAATTTATTTTTAATGATAGTAAAATATTAAAAAATTAATAAATAAAATAAAGGAAACTGGTAAGATATGATTGATAAATATTTTTTAATTAATTAGAACTTCATATTATTTTTTGATGATTTCAATTTTTGCGACACAAAAGGATTACATCTAGGGTTGCACGGGACCGGGACCGGGTCGGGATTCCCGGTCACCCCGGGACTGGAGTCCCGGTCCCGGTTTTTAAAAACCAGGAAATCCCCGGTCCCGGTTTTCAAAGCCGGGACTGACCGGGACTGAAAATGCACCCCTAAGAATGGCATTTTTGGCAAAATTTTGAAAAATTTTAGGAGGAAGGAAGGGAAAATTCTGAGTTTTATGTTGAAAATTCCTTAAGAAATTTAATTATTTCGCTTAAAAAACAAAATCTTCCCACCCACTTCATATAGTTATTCATTTACATTTCACCATTCAATTTTTCTTCCACTAGTCTCTATAAAACTCTATACTCTATATTAACCACTAACATTTTTCCTTTGCCCATCCATCAATTCCCTAGGATGTCAGGGGATTGAGAATTAAAAATTTTTAGATTTCATTGGCTGAACGTGGGAAGAAGTGAAAAAGAACAATGGGGTTATGGGGTATCTAGGCATGGGCTTTTTCGGATTTTTAATTTTATTTTTTAAATACTTACTCAAAAATTATTGAAGTTTCAAAATTTTCGCAGAAACTTGTAAAACCTTGCCCAAAAATTCAGCATAATTTTCTGCATATTTTTTCCATTTAAGGATTTTTAAAAAAAAAATTCAATGATTTAAATTTTTTTTATTTTTGTACTAAAAGCTGGTCCCGGTCAGTCCCGGTCCCGGTCCCGGTTGAAAAACCTGGTCCCGGTCCCGATCCCGGTTTTCTTTGTCCCGGTCAGTCCCGGTCCCAGTTTTTGCCAAAAGTCCCGGTCCCGTGCAACCCTAATTACATCCATAGATACACTAAATTTATATTATTTATAAATGACTATATAATAATGAATATGAGAAAAATATTCATGTTTTTAAAATCTAATTTAATATTCTATAAAATGGATTTATTAATGATGTTGAGAACTCATAATTTTTAACTGGTACATAGGAAGATTAATAAAATTTAATTTAATTTAATTGACTTCTTAAAATTTAAAATTTTAAGAATATTCGAAAATACAATATGACAATTATATTTATTGTTATTTTAAAAGAAAAAATGATTTAAAATTAAGATGGTAAAAAACAAAAACAATGTAAATTAATTAAAAGTTAAAGGTTATATATTCTTGATTAAGAAAAGAATGGGTTCTTTTTGCACATGCTTTGATGATACATATAAATTTATTTAAATTAATTAATAAAAAAATTATATCTTATTTTACTGTTGAGGACAAAATTAGGACAAAATTCTAGAAAACAAATATAAAATTAAAAATTAATTTGATAAATGATAAATTAAATAAAATTTATATTAATTCACAATTTGGATAAAATATTCTTCAATAAATTAAAAAACAATATGAATACATAAATTATTTCAAAGATGTGCACAATGCAATACATATAATTCATTATACATTTAAACCAGTCATTTTAATAATATTAAATTTCTATTTCAGTAATAAATAATATTATAAATTTATGTATGTGTGCATTAGGCGAGGAGCATCCGGTGGGTCAATCGCCAGCCAGGTCAGCCAAATTTCAAAATCAATTTAGGGCAAACCTGTAAATGTATAAATAAATGTATAAAGCAAAAATGTATAAAGCAAAAATGTATAAAGCAAACCTGTAAATATATAGAGAAAATTATGCCTGATTTTTTTGACCTTTTTAGTTTTTCGAATTTTGACCAAAAATTTGATGTTTTTTCAAATTTTTGAAAAAATTTTATATGAATAACTCGTAAGATTCTCAAAAAATTTCAAGAAATTCGAAAAACTAAAAAGGTCAAAAAAATCATTCATAATTTTCTGCATATTTATACATTTTTACAGTTTTTCCCTATTTTGGTTTTGAAATTTGGCTGACCATTATGGCGGTTGACCCACCGGATGACCCTCGCTTAAAGCACAGCTAAAAATTTGAAATTGATTTTTCTCGAAACTTTTCTCTACATGGGCATTTAGTATTTTGGCTTTTATCATAATTAACCATGCTCTAATTTTCTGCATGGGTGGCGTTTCCTAAAAACCGAATCAGCTGGTGACTGTCCTTCAGTCGAGCATGGAAATATTTCAGTCTTAGATAATGGAAAAAACGCGGGATCAATAGTCATTACAATTGAATCCCCTTGGCGCGATTCAGCCCAACACATTTACAAATATGATTGGTTCCGATCAAATCAGATCAATTTTAGCATCTTACAGCTTTAATAAATTGCTCCGAAGACGGTAAAAAAATCGCCTTATGCTCACAACGTGGAAAGGTGTTGAGAACAAAATCTGGAAATTAAATGGGAAATTTGGCAAAAATAATAATGTAAATTCACATCTTACCTTGAGCATGTATTTTTTGTTACCGAAGTTAATAATTTTATTTAAAAAAATTAATTTTACATAATAGAAAAATTAATTTCGAATTTAGAATATAAATTTATAAATAGTATAGCAGATTCATAAAATTAAGAATAAATATATTTACAATTTAAAAATACTAATTAAATAATATCTTTAAAGTAATGAAAATTGAATCAATAAAAATGAAAATAAATAATGTTATGCTAGATTAAAAATTTCTTTAAAAAATAATTAGATTTATTGATTTGAGAAAATATTTTATGGAAAAAATTTCCAGACTATTTTTTGGCGAATTAAGTATTCTAACATAAACAAGACAGAAAGATATGGTATATTTTTCTCTAGTGTATTAAAAAGTTAAATTAATCATTTCGTTATCATTTTAAAAAGCTAAAAAATATAGAGAGGGAATAGAATTTATTCAAAGTATGCCAGACTGTCTAATAAAAAAATATAATGCTAATAATGTTAAACCTATTTGTTTTAAATTTTTAAATGTTTTAAAAAATTCAAATTTATCGATTAATCTTATTATTTTAATGAAAGCTATTTTTAAATGCAACTAATGAGAAAATGATTTCACATGTAAATTTTAAAGATATTTATTATTTCTTATTAATATTTATATTAATTAACAATTGATAATTTGCTCTAATTGCACTAATCAAACAAAACAATGTTCGATTTTATGAAATTAAAAATTTCGATAGATGATCTGCATCCGAATTCTTAGCCATATAAACTGATAAAAATTGTTAAAAATTTAATGAAATATTTTTGTAAATATATGCTGACTCACAAAACTGTTCCTTGTTGAAATAATTCATTTGCAAAAAATTAATTTAACATGTATCCTAATTTTTTAAGATGTTAACTTTTTAAGAATTTGTTTAAAATTTTAAATATAAAATTTAAATCTAACTAATAAAATAATAAGATTATAATTAATAAAATATAAAATATTATTTTTAAGGAAAATTAGATAATCTTTAATAAATATTTTGAAATGACAAATGTAATTAATATCAAAAAACCTTTTAATACAATATTATAAAAATTATAAATTAGAAATAATAAAATCGGAAAATTTAGAAATTATAATAATAGGAATTCTACATATGAAAATAATTTTCAATAGCATGAAATTTTCTTTATTTAACGTTTTTATTTTAGAAATAATGAATTAATGATTTCAAATCGAGAATCCAATATAATTGTTATTATTTTTGATCCATAGAAATAGCAACGGCTAATTTTATTTATTTTGGTTTAAATTTATTAAAAATAGTTAATATATTTACATATATAGATCTATAAAAATTCGATTTTTCCTGGATGATGATAGCTGGATAATTCCAATTACTTAATAGTCAGAACATGTAAATCAAAAATAAACCCATCGATAAAAAATAAATCAAATTATTTAATTAACATAATAAAAAATAATACTGCGGAATCCTCATAAAATAATAAGTTAAAATTATATTATATAAAATTATGTTAAAATTATATTATATTATATTATATATATAATAAATTATATTATATTACATATCTGGGGCATTTCACTTATTTCCGAGGGCCCCCATCCACAGATTTCAAATGCTGTGTCTGCATGATGAAAACAGATCCATTGAAAATATAAAACACCAAAATGTAAAAAGTTATTACTAAAAGTTTAAAAACCCTGAATCATAATGGAAAAATATTTATATAAAAAATAATTTACATTTAGTTGATGTAGGATTTTATTAAAAGTAAATATTGTTGAATAAAATTCATAAACAATAATAAATGACTATTGATTTTAAAATACGATAGAGAATGAAACACAGATTTTAAATTTAAAAATGTTATATCAAATAATTTAAATAAAAAATTATTAAATTTAAAAAATATTAGTAAAAAATAAAAAATTATTATAAATTATTGACCGTTGAAATGAATTTGCCGATGTCCTCTTCAAACATTCGAAGCGCCGGACGAACACGGAGCGGGTATCACTGAAGAGACTTTTCAGTTTGGAGACCGCGTCTTTGAAGATCAATTTGTCGGGCAATTGCGGAAGTATTCCGCATCGCCCAATTTCCCGACGAGTAAGCGCACTTTAGCGGAATCATCCAAATCTTTGCCGTTTCTTCGATGAAATTCCCATATCGCTTGTACCACTGGTCGAAGGTGTGTCCCATCTCGGGATCATACAGAAATTTGCCAATCCTGGCCTCCAAAGTCGAGGCGAGTGTCGCAACATTCGTCGCTCCAGCATTTGTAGAACTGGCTTGCAATTGCTGTGCCATCAGCTGAAATGAGTCGAGCATTTGCTGTAGCTGTGCTGCAGAAATGGAGGCCATGTCGGGTCAATTTATCGATTTCCAGGGATGTATGTTCAGCCGATGTGAAGAATGTTCAATAGTTTCCAACCCGGATAACTACTGAAACCGAAGAAGCCCGGTTTGCTTACCGCAAACTCGATCACCAACGCCCAGTTGAGTGATAGGCTTGAAGAAAAAGCTTTTGGTAGAGTACTTTGCCTCAGCCCGAGTGCAAAAGTACAAGCTTTTAAAGGCTGTGGATGAGNTGCTTTAGTGAAGCTTGATGATGTAGAGAACACTTGGCTGACTGCGCCAATTATTGTGTATTTGGGGAAGATATCACTTGGAAGTGACCAAATACCAATAAGGAATCAAATAAAATCAATGTTTATTTGTCGAAGATAATAAATAATAAAAGCGAAGAGAAGGTCGAAGAGGAGTCGGAGTAGAGTGATGGGCATAAATGCGAATGTGAAGGGAAAAGGGTCGGTATATAAAGGGAAAGGTAGAGAAACAAAGAACAATAGAGAGAGAGGGATAGGATGCCAGGAATACTGTAACTGATAAATACGAAATATCAACAAGGATCCAACATAATTCTCCTAAAAAATCATATTTTTACGATAAATTACAATTATTCAATATGTGTTTTCCTTTTATTTTTATTTTAGTTTAATTTTGTCATTACAATTGATCTTTATTTTGGTGCTAAGTGAATTTTCAGGTTAATTTTTAGTCTAACATATTCGAATATATTGTTCTATTAATAATATATAAATGTTAAAGTGATTTAAAGAAATGTAAAAAATCGCATCATAATACAACTATCGGTCATATGACATATGAATCTATATTTTTTGCGTTTTCTAGGAATATTTTTATCAAAATAATACGAAAATAGTGAATGTTATTACTCTCGATATTGAGCCCGAAGAATGGCCCACATTTATGAAAACCGAAAAATGCACCATGGAATTGGGAGGCAAACACGTCGATATAGAACCAGACTTGGGATATCATACCATTGATTATCAAGTGTATGATGAAAATCGAGAACTTGCTGAAATCAGTTTGATGCAGCTTGATGGTGATAAACTTCACCAAGTCAGCATTACTCTTTGGATTGGTAAGAATTTTATAAGAATATTTGAAAATTTGATGACAGTCCTATATATAGTCCAGGATATAAATAACGCAAATTGCTCCAGAAAATTTTATCGGCTTAAAACTAATTTTTTAATTAATCTTAAGCCGATAAGCTTAAGCTCCTCTTAAAATTTGAAATTAAAGCTTTTTGTTTTTTGTCATTAAATCAATTATAATTTAAATATAATTCAAAACCAATTATGCAAAATATCAAAAAATATTTTATTGCCTTTTTTAGCCTGATAGCGTGTCTCGTTATGTCAGCGTCAACAAATTTCAGAATTTGACTACATGGAATTTGACTATACCTTCATATGATCAAATTTGTTACCTTGTTTCATATCATTGATAAAATTAATTTCATTTTTTGGAAAAATCTTTGCAAAGTTAAAAAACTGGAAAGTTAAGCAACGCTGGGCCTCCTTAGTACTTGGAATGGAGACGTCCTGGGAATCGGGTGTGTTGTAAGGTTTTATTTATTTATTTTTTAAATTAATTTTATATTTTAACGATATAATAAAAATTATATGTATTATAATGTCTGGTATTCATTTATTTTTCAAATTATTTTTACTCACTTAAAATAAATTATTAATTTTTTTAGTAATATTATAAATAATTATTTAAAATTTTAAAATCTTATATAAATATCATTTTAAAGAGCACCCTTTAAGGGCGGTACAATTCCAAAATTTATTCATTTATCTTTAAACAAATATTTTAAAATTTTCGGAGTGAACTAAAAGCTGATGTTATAATAATGGAGGAAGTAGAAGCGCCCACCTCCCCCATAACTTATAAGCTTATTACAAAAATAATTGGAGGATCATTTTAATTTAGAAAAGATTATATGTTAAGGCAAAGGTTGCCTGTCCCCTCTGTTATTAATGTGCACACCCTCATGAATTTTGTGTTTAGACCACACGTTTAGCATTTTTATTGAATGTTCATTTTTAACTGGACGAAATTTAAAATGAGCTAATAATAAAACACTATTAACTTAAATAATAATTAATCGATCATAGTTCATTTTGCTATCTGAATGAAAACCCCCTTCTTTCCTACACTTGGCATCATTCAATACACCACAGCCAGTGCACACGAGTCCATCTCGAAAGGTGTTCCTGAAATTGTTTTTAAAATTGTTGTAAAGTTTTTTTATTTAATACTTAAACCCAATGAAAATAGTTTGAAGGTTAATAATTTATTTTAAAGTTTAAACTCTATAAAAAAAGTTTGTGGTCAAACCTATTTCAGAGAGAAGGGAGTAGGTATATAAAAAATCAAAAAATATTCGAAATTTTTTTTACAGGAGCCGCCTAAAATACAATTTCCGATTTCGATATGGCGGTAAACGAATCTTTCGATGGACTAAATTTAAATTGAAGAGTATCTCATTGCTAATGAAATATTTAATATCAGCAATAAAAATATTAAGACATACAAAAAATGCAAAAATCTTCAAAAATTTTTCTTCAAATGTGAAAAAATCTTCAAATTTTTTAAATTTTTTCAAAGAATGTTTGGCCTAAGATTTAAAAGAAAAATACATGCTCTATTTTAAACAATTTCTATGAAAATTTTTAGAATTTTTTTAGGAAATTTTCAAACATTTCACGAAATTTGAAAAAACTAAAAGGCTAAAAGTTAAAGCATAAAATTTTGCCATCTGCGTTTTATGCTTTTAGCACATCAAGACTTACAATAAAATTTGCATTTTTCTTTCGCATTTGGCACTTTTTTTAACGACATCAATTCCTTCATACATAAAACACCATGGCCCACGCCCATTCGTCACATCCCTCTGGTCTCGATGCTGGAAGACAGGGTACTACTGCTTTCGCAGCGGCAGATGTTCCACGCTTTTCGCTACAATATAAAAGGTATTAAGCTAATTTAATTATTAAATAAATTTGACAATCTTTTTAAAGTATTTTATGATAACTTAAAGTAAACATATAACTCGAACTTTTTACTCGAATTTATTTTTAATAAAAAAATACCAATATATTTTTGAATTGGTGTTAGTATTTTTGATGGATCATGAATTTTCCTATGCTAATCTATAGTGTAGATTATAATAATTAAAAAATAAACAACATTTTTCCGCCCGTGGACTTTCATATTCAGTTAATAATAAATCGAAACTCACAAGTTCGTAAATCGAAACTCACATTCAGTTAATAATAAATCGAAACTCACAAGATTTTATAAAATTCTGCTAATTTAATAATATAAAAAATATAATTTTTTATATTTAATATAATTGTATAATAACAGTATAGATTGTATAATATTTTATACCTCCATTTTTAGTGGGAAAAATTCCTTGCCAAAATTGCACTAAAACATGAAAATATTTGACACTGAATCCGATTTTGGCATCCATTTATTCATATCATGTCATGTCAGGTGGTTTCCATGATGCCATATCACGTCAATAAACCGCAGTATTCTTTCCGATGGCACTTTTTAAACGGCCATATTTCCAAATAACCTGAATACCACACAATGATGAAGTCCCTCGATGCCGATATTTGGCGGATGTGGGCTGCATTCCCGTTGATTGCTGTTTCCGTTGAACTCGTTGTTGATTGATTTTCCAATTATTGATGGGCTAAGCAGTAGGTTGAAAAGCAACACAATTTTGCACAACATAGTAATTCTGAAGAATTATTCTAATAAATTTAATTTAAATAAATCTACAAATGATTATATTTTCTGGTTATCACCATACATATGCTATTGCTTTGGAACACTATACAATAAGGCGGCTGCTAAAGGATATTGTAAAAAAAGCATCAGATCTTTTGGGATCTTCTGTACCCGTATGGAAAAAGATCAAGATCAGATCTATGGATCATGATCCTTGGATCACCGATCCGAGGATCGAAAAATCCGCAGTGAACTTATAATTTAAAAAGCTCCAAATGTCGAATTTAAAAATGAATAAATTTCCCAGCTACTTATGGTGCCGGAAAAAGAAAAAGCATCAGATATTTCAATCTCATATGAAATTCTCTATGTTTGTTTACATTTTATTCCACTTTTAAAGGTTTGGAGGGAGATTACCTATTCATAAAGGAAATGTGCCGACCTAATTTCCTAAATGGTGCATATTCACAGTTAATTTATGATGATGAATGTACAAC